>PVKC010023422.1:0-17283 GCA_004027635.1 Crocidura indochinensis
TGTTTTGCATATTATATTTAACATGTTTTAGGTACGATAAGACAAATTAGCAAAATATCCTAAATTTCCTTGACCTAAAATATTAGCCTACTTAAAAAATGTTTGCTCTTGGAACAGGTTCAAGTTTCATTTGTGCTATAGGTTCCTAAAAATAATTAAAAACTGAAACAGTTATAGGTAATACTATTTACTTTCAAATTGACTCAAGGTTAGTTCTATGCTAAAATCCTTATCTTTGACTTTGATTTTACTGAAAAAAATATTATTTCTTTGGTGCTATAAATAAAATTTTTCTTTGTGTAGAACTTAACAGAGGGTCAAGCCTGATTTTGGTTTATCTGAACATACTTTACAAGGATCAAAATAAGGGCATGTGTGCATTTTGTATTGAGAATCTGAGGTTCTAAATTTGCTATGACAGCCACTTGCTATTCATGATACAGACATTTCCATTGGAAATTTGACAACTGGGAATTAGGAGGATATGGAATGTCATCTATAACTACAAGGAAATGGCAAGTATCTGGGACATTACTGTAAGACTTCAGGCATGGTTTTGTAGAAGACCTTTTGTTTCTATTCTGTATAGGGCAACTAACCAGTGTTTTGGAAAATGTACCCAAAGATCTCTGCTCTTGCATGGATGCTAATAGAGAAGATTCCCTTCTGTTTTAATTGAGCATATTATAATTGTGTAATTGAATATATTTTTATGTGGTAGCAGATATTGTTGATTTTTCTAACCAAGATGTGGCTGATGGGACATGGATGGAAGTGATGTAGGGTAACCTAGCCAGGTTCCTGAGAAAAATGTCTGTGCATGTATTTTCTATTTCATCCCTGCTCTTCAGATCCACTGTAGAAATTGAAATTGCCAACTTGGATTCAAAGGAAAGTCATGTGTTGGGGAAGTTAGAGACAAGACATTCTATCACCATGGAATATTTATTGAGAGGAAAATAAATCACTATCATATTTATGCTTCTGTACTTTTGTATCATTCCTTGTTTTAGCATTTTATATTGTGCCTTAATAGATACATCTGCCAAGATATTGGTAAGTAATTAGGCCATCTACATTTTTTATTTACCTTGCAGGCCCAAAGGTTTAACAATACAAATTGCTGGTCTTATTGTAATCTAGATTCAGAGATAAAATTATCTTGTTTATTTAATTTTATGTTATAGACAATTATCTTACCTGATTGTCATCTAGTAGATCATGACAAGTATTATACAAACTTCTTTTTCAGGAAATGTACATTATTAAGTTAAAAATTCTGTTCTCAGGGCCAGAGAGATAATACAGTGGGGTAAGTCACTTGTATATCTTACATACAGCTGATCCCATTTTGATCCCCCAAACTCCTATGGTCCCTTGAGCCTGGATAAGAGTGATCCCTGATCATAGAGCCAGATAGTCATTCTTCCAACACTGGCAGGTTTGGCCCAAACCATAACCACCCAAAAATAAATTCTGTATTCTATATCATTATGGCTGGATATAGGTGGGTTCTCATCCCTGCTACTCATCTTAGGATGCTAGTGGGACATTCTACATTTTAACTCAATTCTAACATAACTTATTTGGAGCTAACATAAGAAGAAAATCATTACCTATATTGGGCTAATTGGATTTTTAACTTAAAAATGGTTTTTATCATTGTCTAGGAAACATGGTTTAAGTAGTGTAAATGTTTATGGCATTGTTGTGCAAAGTTATTGTACCCCATCATCACCACCAAAATATTCAATACCCTCCACTGCTAGCTTCCTTGACTTTAATTAATTTTCTAGAGGATTTGCAACACTCAAGAAACCCTTTTAGTCACTAGTTTGCTGGTTTATTACAAAGGATATTAAATTATATAAACCAGTGGCCAAATGAACCAATATATATGTAATATGAGGGGCAAAACAAAGGAGTGTTTGTGTTCTTTGAGTTGGGGCCCACGTGGTGGCCTGTAGACATGTTCTGGTTCACCAGCTTGGAAACTCTCCAAAGTCTGTTCTTCTGAGATTTTATAGAGGATCCATGACATAGCCATAGCTAATTAAATCATGGACCATTGGTGATTGATTCAAGTTCCAGCCCTCCCTTCTTCCCAGAAATCAGAAACGGGGACTGAAAGTTCCAACTGCTCTTCCTGACAACCAGCCACATCTTTAGGTGCTTTTCGAAACTACTTTTATTAAAACAAACTCAATTGGATTGGTAAAAGGGCTCATTATGAATAAGAAGGCACCATTTTATCATATGGCTCTTAAACAGATTTTATGACTTGTAGACCAGAGATCAAATATCATAACACAAGATTGTGCTCACCTTGCCCTTAGCAAATTCCAAGCTTTTAGTGCTGGAGCAATAGCACAGTGATAGGGCATTTGCCTTGCACAATGCTGACCCAGGATAGATGTTGGTTTGATCCCTTGCATCCCATTTGTTCCTCCAAGCCTGCCAGGAGTGATTTCTGAGTGCAAAGCCAGGAGCAACCTCCACATGCTGCCAGGTGTGTCCCCGCAAAAAAAAAAAAAAAATTCTAGGTATTTAAAGAGCAATGAATTAGGACTGAGGGGAAAAGGTATATTGTTGTGTGTGTATCTATGAATATAGTCGATAGTCATTATTCCAGATGAAATATAAGACTAATTTAAAGGTGTTAAGTATAAAAAATAATGGTTGAATCTAAGCTATCTTTGTTAAAGATGACTATTTCTTATAGTTTTGGTTACTTCAAAGTTCTCAGAGGCAATATGTCTTATTTTCAAGGTCAGGATATATTTATTACCATGGATTATATATGTACATATATAGTAGAAGTAAAAACTAATAACATTATCATTATGTTTTATAAACAAAATTTCATGTTTGCATATATTGGATATATATACCTTTATAAGAAATTATGTCATTTTTTCTATTATTTGGATCATTTGTCAGTTATATTTGGTATGAAATAGAGACATGCCATAGAGTAAGTTGTAAAATCATTGGTGCTTGTGATCAAAAATGATTGCTATAGTTGCGAGTATCTGTTGAGTTTGTATTGTGGAGACATCGTTAGACACTTGGATTCCACTGAAGTTCTTGAGTAGTTGCAAAGTAGGGTTGTGTTGTTATTTAAGAAGAGTAATTTGGGGCCTTGGGATATGACTCAGAGGCTTAAGGACCTGCTTATAAATGTATGTCTATAAATGTGTTTTTTCCCATATAATATCTGCATCCACATAGGTGATCCTGGCAACTCTGCTTTTTGTACCTGGCAGTTCAGTTGTCTTTGATCCCTCGGTGATGCAAACTATCTCCAGACACATTGCATAGGTGTGTGTGAGTACCACAACTAAAGGATGCAATCCTAGTGAACACTGCACCTAAAATACATTAAAAAAGTGTGTGAACACTGTGGCCAGGAATGTGACTCCCCTACACAGTGAGAGTGAGTATCCCTGGCAAGTATTCCAGTCTGAATGTACCAAGCACACAACCAAGCATATGTGCAAATGTTAGCCATCATGATAGTGGCATCAATAAAGGGAAGGAAGAATATTAAAGAGCCATTTATCTGATAGAAGAACCAGAAATGATTTGAAATAGGCAAATTCTAAGGAAGGGAAGAATGTCAGGCAGAAAGCCACTGCTCCCTTTGGAGAGGAAGTATAGAAAGATGGTTAAGGGACTTTTCAGAAATTTTATTTTACAGTCCTGCTGCTAGCATTTTGTTTTGTAAAGCACTGATGTGTGTGCTTTAAAACAATAATCAAAGACCACAAAGTGTTTGTACATAATTGCCCATCAAAATAGAATGACTTGGTTTTATTTCAGGGTTATCTTTTGACAGTTGATGATGAATTATGCCAAATTCTTCTTCAAGACATTACCTATGTCATGGAAACATTTGTCCCATAACTCTCCTCTTCTTGAGTGTACTTCTAGTAGAACTGAATTAGGAAATGATGTTCTGTAACATGTTATTGTTTAGTACAAGTTATTCGCTCTTTAGTTGAATTTACATTGCTTTTAATGTAATGGGTGGGCGAACTTCTTTGAGAAATTTGCAAAGCATCCTGGCATGTACCCAGGGTCTGTAGTTGATTGAGTGCTTGGAACAGATTCCTCATGGCATGTCTTGCACTGGTTCTTGTAAACTGTGTCTTTAAGGAAAGTAACATATTACTTGATCAATTGTACTTTATGCTTAAAGGCATAAACAAGAGGCTAGTTCCTAAAGTCATATTTTTGGTAACAAGAGCATCATTAAACTACTACATAATGACCCTACTTACTTCTAAGGTTTGTTTTCATTCACTCATTCATTTTCCAGCACACTCATTCCTGTATAAAATCAGGAAATCAAAAGCCTGTATATACTCAGCCTGGAACCATTGAGAATTGCAAATGAAATTTGCAGAAACATCTTCAGGAGACTTGAGGAGAAAAAAGCACTGGGAGAAAGAACAGGCAGACATACAGAAAAAAGGAGGTGTAAAACGGCCCCACCTTATATCCCCACAGTGACTGACCTCCTTTTGCACTGTTTTTTCCTTCTCATTAAATTCAAATGAAAGACTTGAATGAAAGGAAATGATTTGAGGACCTGCTATGTCTTTAAGACATCTAAGTATAAGAAACTGCTAGCCTTTGTCGCCTGCAGCTCTGAGTTTAGAAAGCCCTCATTTAATTGTGGTACTTCTTTGTGTTGCCCTTTTGTTTCTGAATGTATATGCTTGTTTAAGTACCACTGAGTTGTTTCAGTTTGTCTGAAATCTTATCAGAGCCTTGAAGCCCTTTTAAAGGAAGGTTCATTTGAAGTCATTTTTGTCTATTTATGTAAGCATCCTCTAATTTTTCTTTGATGTTCCAAGTTTATATGTCCAAAGGGGAACAAAATATTAAATGCTACTATCTGTACAGGGGCAAGCAGGTTTGTGAATTATATACACATAAAAGTCATTTCTCTCACTGCAGTCTCCTTTTTCTTGTTATAAATTGAATGCAATTTATTCAGGAAACAAAAAAGAAAACAGTTTGAATTCCAATAGTATGCCACCTAAGGTATGGCCCATGACTAGATTGTATTTAATACTTGTTCATAAGTTATGGCAATAAACTTTCCTCATAAAGAACATTGGAAAAAAACTGTAGTTTGCTCATTAGTGGCAATAAACGATGCTCATACTAGTTAAGTTGCAAATAATTACACTGTGAAAAGCCAAGGCAGTTAAGTGTATATTGCTTGTAATACTGTGGCCACCTTATGATTACCACTCTTGTTACAGTTTTTAATTAAATGTCTCCCATACCTTAAGTAGCAGGAGGCAGTGGTTTCAGACAGAGCTTCTGATCGCTAGCTCCCATTTTAGTTTTGATAGAGAATGTTCTCTTTGGAACACTTTTCTCAGATGCTAAGTCCATGGTAATTTGAGCTCTTAATGCAATCTTTGGGCTCGATTGCAAAGGCAGCTTTTCTACATTTTGTCACTGGTATGCAGTAGCATGCATGCCACTTGCCATCCATGACTGTGATGTGTCCCATCTGGAGGAACATCATTTGGATAAAATACAGAGCTATGTGCAACTATGGGATATGATTATGAACTTCTTAACTGTGTAAAAACTCTTTAGTACTTCAAAGTTCTTTTCTTCACAGGAGTTAAGTTAATCAGGCATATATTATATTTCTTATCCATTCCTCTAGATTCATTACCTTTTACATTCTCTCCCACCCTCTTTTAACTTTCACAAGTGGATATGGGGTTCTTTAAGGTCTTGTCCTGACATAGGCCCTTGCTTAGTAATACTTTGCACTTGTGATATTTGGTTCATTCATTCAGTATTCAAGTCATTTACTAAGTACCTACTGTGCAGTGTTGAGCACATAGGAAAAAACTCAGTTTTAGTTTTAATAAGATAATCTTGAAGACGCATCAGTAAAAGTGGGGGAGGGTCAGGCATTTAATGGTGGTATGGTACAGTACGTTTGTATATCAATGCCATGTTGACACTTAGAACCATATGATCTCAACTATAATAAAAATTAATAAAAATAGACCTAATTTATGAAAGTACCTCGTCTTCCTACAATGTACACCACCTCTTTTAACCAATACCTCTTAACCACCCTATTGAAGTTGTATTGTAGCTGATCATTTTACCTTTGTACCTCCCCTATTCTTTACCATAAATGCTTTGAGTACAAGATACATTTTTTTAAATTTACATCAAATAGCTTGGTAAATTGGAAAGAGCAAAAAGTTAGAGTATGCCATCTGAATTCCAATTCTACCTCTTACAAGCCGAGCAGGTTAATTAACTTTTCGAAATCCAGGCTTCTCCATTTGTGTATTGTAGATAAGAGCCCCAAATTAAATCAATTCCACCAAGTATATTTGTTTTTTCTGTATTCTTAGACTTTCAATAAGAACATGTTTGTACACTGCCTTTTATCCCAAGCAAGAACAAACTAAGGTGTTCTATCCTTTGGTAGTGTTTCTTGTCTTTCCTTAAATTACAGTGTTTCTAGCACTAAATATATTTAGATAGAAATGAACGAAATAGCTTGCATTTCATATATCATCTCTTGGCAGTGGTGTCTCTGCTAATAAGGGACTAGGGAATAGTGACCTTCTCTTCACCTATCTTCTACAGAAACTGATGGATCTGCCTGAACCATCTTTCACTCTTTGACCAAAGAGCAATTCTTTAAAATCTAGTTACATTAATTTTTTTCATCTTTAAGGTATCCAAGCAACCCAATAAATAATTTTAGTATTCATTCTGGGTTAATTATTCTCACCATATAAGAACAAAGAGATTTTAAAGGGAATTCCTGGAGGAATTGCTGAGGATCTAAAAATAAAAACTGTAGTTTTCTTTTAAGCTTGTCAACAGGGTGACAAGAGCAAGAATTGTAGCCCAGATGTACGGGAAGCAGTTCATAATTTTTTTCTAAGTATATTTTATCTTATCTGTCACTTTCCTTAAATGGAAATAATTTTTAATATTATATGAAGAGCTGTAGGGCATTGCCACTTTTACTAACAAAAGTCACACTGTGGTGAGAGAATTCATGTGGACACTTTTCTGTTTCAGAGCTGCTTGCCTTCCAGTCTGCCACAAATTCTCTTTAGGCCCTGTCATTATTGTTTCTCTTCGGGGTCTCCAGGCTACTATTAAAGGTACAAGCTGCTGACCCTGGGATATGATTAGAACAATTTTTTCATCCAGAGGAAAGGGATGGAGTTTTAATTTGAAAGATTGGTAGTGGGTACCCCTGTTGAGAGTAAGATTCACCTGGGCTTTCGGGGACAAGAAGACTATAGAGTAAATCAGTAAGTGCAGAGCTGATCTGGTCTCTGCACAAAGTGAGGAATGTGCCACATCATCCCCATTTTGCTCTGACTTGATTCTGAGTAGAGACCTGATGTATCCTTTGTCTTAAAGTTAACAAAAGTAAAAAATGTGACTTCTCTCCTTTATGTCCTCTCAAGTGGGAGATGGGATTTAGTATGATTAAATCTAAACTCTAAACTACTGGGGGCCAGAGCAATAGTACAGTGGTAGGTGTTTGCCTTGCACACGGCTGACCCAGGACGGACCTGGGTTCAATCCCCAGTGACCCATATGGTCCCCCGAGCAAGCCATGAGTGATTTCTGAGCTTATAGTCAGAAGTAACCTCTGAGCATCACTGGGTGTGGCCCCAAAACAAAAAAACCAACCAAGCAAAAAAAAAAAAACTATAGACTACTGAATTTGTATAGAGTATGAGACATGATAGATACAGAATTCATATTTTATAGCTTATATTTTTTGTAACAGCAAATCTTATTTCTAACTGTAGTTATTGAACGTTCTTAAATCTATAATTCTGACAACCTGATTGGATCTCTGCATGGAAATTTCTGAGATGTACACAAAGAGAAGTATAATTTTTACCAATTTTAGCATCTGTTGAAGGAAGGTTAAAGGGCAGCTATTAAAGCTAAGCAATAATGACACAGAAAATAATAACTACCCAACAAGAAGTTTTCAGCTTGATACCAACATTGAGTTTAGTGCAGAATTTGAGACCTGTCACAGTCTGTTATGACGATAGAACATTTTATGGTTTCTGTTCTTGGAAAAACACAGATGTCTTTTGGAACTGACCTATACTAAGTTCAAGTCTATGATGCAAATTTGTCACAGAAAAAAAAGAGTAATTTTAGGAATGTTATTTGCCAAGGAAGTCATTTGACACTTCATTGGATTGTAGAATATGCACTGTAGGTGTGGGACAGGCCTCATCCTATGATGCTCAGGGACTACCCCAGCTCTGTGCTCAGGGAGCATATATGGTTCCAGGACTTGAGTTAGTGCTGTGGTCCCTGCAGCAAGTTGCAAGGCAAGTGCCTGACCTCTTGTGCTCTCTTTCTCTAGCCGATATATGAGCTAGTTTTTTTTTTTTTATATCAGCTGGAACTGAGTTGTCTACAGTCCAGTGATGAATAGGACCTAGAAATTTTCCATTCACAGGAAGCTAGGTCCAAATGATGTTTCTTCCTAAGCACTTCTCCTTTGTTGCACACATATCCTCTTTCTTTTTCCCATGATATCACATGTAACTTGATTTAAAGTGGATCATTAGTTCATATTGTCGTGTGGATACCAAAAAACTGCCTGCTCAAGTAAAATGTGTGTAGATTGTTAGCAACTTGAGGGAAGGAGGATATTGAGAAGGGTACAAACAGATGAGTGAGAAATATTTTAAGGGAAGACGAAAAGATAATCAAAAACAAATTCAAGATGATCATACTTTACAGTGTTTCAAAAATGAAATAGCCAGATAAGTGCTAGTTTCTACTAGATTTTATTGAGTTCACTCTATGCCGGTTCTTGTACTCAGGAATAAGTAATGATTGTAATAAGTTGCCAGTTTTCCTTGGTAAATACTGTTGTGTGCTCTGTTTTACTAGTATTATTATTTTAAGTTTATGTTTGTCTGGTGATATGATCAAACACATATACATTCTAACCAATATGATGATAATGTTATGGTGGTATAATGTCATCTGAGAAACTGAGAGCCTTGATTTTCATTGGCACATCTTGGTCTTTCCCTGATGCAGCATTTATGAAGGTTAACACCCATTTGCTAATATGCTCTCAAATTAGTCACATGTATACTTCTTATATGTTTGCTTGCTTTTTGTTTCTTGAGCCATACCTGGTGACACTCAGGGGTTACTCCTGACTATGTGCTCAGAAATCGCTCCTGGCTTGAGGGACCATATGGGACATCAGGGGATTGAATTGTGGTCTGTCCTACGTTAGCTACGTGCAAAGCAAATGCCCTACTACTTGCAACACTGCTCAACTCCTCACATCCACTTCCTTTTATTTTTTATTTTAAGTTTTTTGAGTTATAAATGAGCAGTGCTCAAAGCAGTGCTTTGGATCTGCATTCAGGAATCACTCCTGGCAGGGCTTGGGGAAACCATAGACGATATCAGGGAACCAATCTGGCTCTGATGTATGCAAATCAAGTGCCTTACACAATGTACAGCACTATAGTCCCACATGTCCTTCCTTGAGCTTTATAATGTTTTCATTACAGTTTTCAGTACAGAAACGGAAATATTGTCATGACAGATGACAATATTACGTATGACAAGAAGTAACCTTTGTGACCTTTTAATTTAGAGTATGCTTTATTTGTATTGGCAGCTAATGTCTTTTGCATTAATGGTGGAAGGGTTTCTATCACACAATTATGAGCATTTTCTTTTCTTTGTCCTGATCACCCATATTTTTTTTTACTGTCATTGCTCTGCAGTGTCAGAGTGGAAAGAAACAGTAAGGTTATGTAGGCACTTAAGTCACATTGACTAGTCACCCTCCCTTTCCTATGGCTGAATGTTATTTCTAATTGACCATTGAAGGGTTCACATTGAATTAGGGAATAACATTAAATTTCATGTCACAACTGACATGAAAGCTTGAGATATTATTAAATGTGGAGAAATTCATTAAGTAATTGGAGACTTTCCTTCTAGAAATATAGTTCTATAAAAAAGATGCTTTTCTGGAAATTAGTATTTGCTTATCTCCTTTAATATCAAATTTGAATAAATAAAGGAGAACTGTTATGTTGCATTTTACTTTCAAATACAAGTATTAAAAAAAGACAATGTTGTTGCTTAAATAGAGATTATAAAAAGAATCTCATAATGAAATACTTTTATAAAAATAGAATGTAATGTGGCCAGAGCAAAGTGTGGTGGGTAGAGCATTTAGTTTGCATAGGATTAAACTGGGTTTGATTCCCAGCACATTAAGTGGTCTCCAGAGCTCACCAGGAGTTATTCCATTGGACAGAGGAGTAAGCATTGAGTAGTGCCTAGTGTGATCCAAAACAACACAAATTAAAAAATAAACCAGAGGGGCCAGAGTGATAACACAGTGGTAGGGACTTTCCCTTGCACATGGCTCACCCAGGACAGACTGGGGTACAATTCCCGGCATCCCATATGGTCCCATGAGCCAGGAGCCATTTTTGAGCACAGAGCCAGGAGTAACACCTGAGTGTCACCATGTGTGCCCTCCCCCCAAAAATAAGGATGTGAGAGGACTTGAACAAAAGAAATTGTGATTCATATCTTAAATAATTAAAACAAAATTCAGTTCACTTAGTTTGTTACATCATATTGGAACAAAAAAGGTAGCCAGTATTTCCATGGACTTCTTGCCAGGAATGCGGGCTCTTCTCTGGCTTCTTGAAGTCCAGTGGATCCTCGAATACACTTTATTTCTTTTTCAAGTGATATCTCTTTAATTTCTGTCAACTGGCCTCTTTTCTAGCCAATATTTCCCAGCAGTTTAGCAAAGTTTTGCTCCTCGAAGATAATACAAATATTCAAGAAGTTTTGTTTCATTTGCTGGTTATGTGTTCTCAGTATATTTCATATATTCTAGGTTTAGATAGAATCCTTATCTATAGATATTGTAGTCCTTTTATCCTTCCTTATCACCTTTCCAATAAAAGTGGTTAATTATGTCTGTGCTTGGTTCTGTGAAGTTTACCTGCTGTGTTGCCAGGAGAATGAGGGACCTCTTTGCCTAGTTCCCCTAATCCTTCTGTTTCTTGGGAGATGTGGAGAAAGGCAGTATCAATAATCTTTATGCAATGCCTTCAAAGTGCTTTCAATTGAAGGAAGACAGTTTTCTAAAAGAGCAACATTCAGGTCCTTTTTTTTTTCTTTTCACACTGTTCTTTTTGAAAATCAAAATAGGCAACCAGCAAAATATTCTAGAGGGTGGAACTAAGTACTTTCTCTTTTCTTGGAGTGAAACTGAATCAGTGTAGCAACTCTAAATAGGCTTAGTCTGCAAGTTATCTTATAGAAAGTTCCAATTAGTTTTGAAAAGTGTACTAATATGTTTTTCTTTTCTTGTTTATGAGCCATACCCAGAGGTTCTCAATGATTACTCTAGAAACCATGTGGTCCTGGGGATCAGTCTTCTCCCTCCAGCATGCAAAACATGCTCCAGCTATTTGTGCTATTGCATTGACTCCATACATGTGGTTTCCATTAATCCACTTAGAAGTGCCCTTCTTTTTAAAGACCCTACCTTTTAATTGTATCTTTTATATAAATAAAAGATCTTATTATAATGAAAATCTATTCTATCCAAAGTCAAGGTAGATGGGATTCTTCTTAGTAAATGTATTAGAAGGATATGTGTTCAATTCTACTTAATTTTCAAGGGTGCAGTGGTATTCCTATATCCGATAGCTTCTTGCTTCCCTTCTGTAAACTTTCTTTTGATATTTCAAGCTATTATATGCCTTCTTTTGACATCTTTAATACGGACACCGTGTATTGACATTACATTGTGTAACTTTTAATAGCATTTTTTATTAGTAGTGCATTATGTTTTATTAGAACAACCTTTTTCAGTCATTCCCCGATAAGACTATTAAAGTGATCCTTCGATGCAAGACAATGTTTACTCCCTTTTGAAGTTTACCTAGCATATTTATGAAGTCTTTCTTTGTTCTGAAGCTCAATATTGTATCCCTTTTCTCAATTGTTTTAATACATCTGCTTCAGTTCTGGAGCCATTAATTTTCTATCTTTTGTCAATTAAGTGGGCCTTTTATTGAAATACCCAGAGAGTAGGACAATTAATGTAGAAAATGTATGAATTGATCCTATTTCCAGAATTATTTTTCTCTCTTTGAAAGTGTTCTGGTTTTTGGCAAGGGGGAGAGGGTACATCCAGAAATGCTTATAGGTTACTCCTGGCTCTGCACTTAGGAATCAATCATGGTAATGCTCAGAGGGCCATAGGAGATACTAGCCACCAAACCTAGTTGAGCTGTGTGCAAGGCAAGCACCCTACTTATGCTATCTTTCCGACCACTGCTCTAGATTTTTGTTTTTATGATTCTTTAGCTCTCTGTCCAATGAAGAGACTAGGTAGTTCATTTTATAATCATATCTTCATCTCTATGAATACAGACTAAGCCTGTACTTGATTTCTATTTAGCAAGTCACATTGTGGCCTAGTTTTGAATTTTCAGAAGCCTTTACATCTTGTAATAAACAAATATATAAGATTGAAGTAATATTTACAAGGGACTGTATACTTACTCTGTAACATACACTTTTTATATATTATTTCTAAACTATAGAGTATGTAATTAAGACTCAAAGGAGTTAAAGGAGTTATGTCAGTGTTCTAAGGCCATGCAATGAGTAAAAGCCAAGGAAGAGATTTTGGTTTTAGGTTTTTTTTTTTTTTTTTACTAATTCAGCAAAGACTGAAGAAGACAAGATGATTCTTCATGACATTGATACTTTCTACAATACTACAGTGGAGGAAGTGCCAATGAATGTGGTTAACCTTATTTAATTCCTAGGGTGAGACAAGAGTTAAATGCAGTGCTCCCTGTCGCTGAATAGGCTATAAAAATGTGCATTGTGCTTCTTTCTTTGGGAGTATTGGGATCTTTACCAATATTAATAATGGACCAGGAATATAGATTTTGACAGTAAAGTGACTTTAATCATAAACTCTTGTGAAGAAAGCATTGGCTTCATCCTCTTTAGAGTTAGACTGTTGGGGTTGGTTATAAAAGATGAATCTATAAAATCCTTCTTTCTCAAAAATGTGTTTATTAGTTATGTAGAAGTGGTTGTATTAGTTGGTTTCTGTTATTTAATAAGATACTTATGAGTAAAAGATATAAGTGATGTATAAAATCAGTCATTATGCTAAACTAGCATATCTGACTTTATTGTACTTGTCATTAGCCTCAATAGAAAGGCCCTTAAAATTGACTTTTTTAAAGAAAGCATTTGGATGTATTTTGTTTTGGTATTGAATTTGTTCAATAAAGTAGTTAATTAGTGCTAAATGTGAAATGGACCATGCTGCAAGCAGTCATATTTTAGTAGATTTACATCCCTGATAAAATTGCCATATTAAACATGTCTTAATGAAGTTTGAATGTTTACTAAATTGTGCCTTCACATTAAAAATATAAGCTATGATTTTTGAAGCCACATTTTATTCATCCTTTGTTCCAGTGCTGCTTAAAACCTATTTTAGGGAGTAGATTTTGTCATGATATTGATTTTGTATTTTTTTCTTATTTTTTCATCTTCTATTGACCTGATAAATATTCTTTTGTGTCTGCTAAAATTCTTCACTCCTGTCTTTTCTTTCTATTGCTATAGTTGTTTAGAGGCCTGGGAGTTGCACGCACTTGGTTGGGGTGCTCAACAGGGGCCACTCACCTGGATGTAGTACTTATACATGCAGCAGTGGAGCTCATTAGCATTTGCATGTTACCCATATTCAGTGCTAGCCCATGTTTTGTTCATATTGACCACTATAAGAGCTTTCGCATGACTAGTACTCCTGCTCAAAGTGCTTGTACTCTTGGTCAAAATGCTCATGCATCTTTAGTTACAGTTCTCACCATGGGATGCATACCTTTTAGTTGTGTTGCTCACACATGCCTGACAAAATTTGTGCCACACTCTGATCTACCACTGGAGTCTCAGATAGCAGAGTTGCTGGACTATGATTTTTGCAGGTTGGAGGTACCAGGAATTAAATTGCAGGGTTGTGCTTTCAAGATTAGTGCATTTAGCACTAAGTTTATATTTAGTAGCCTTTCTTCCTGAAAACATAAAAATGTGCCTTTAGTGACAAGATAAGAATATTAGGAAAGTTCTTATGGCAGAATATCTTCATGGGTAGGGTCTCCCTGTTATTATGCCAACGTTTTTTCCTTTCTATCTATTTCCCCCAACTTTTGCTGCACCTATGCAAAACAAAACAAAACTAACTGCCACACACACCTTTATTTTTTTGGGGGGGAGGTCACACCCAGCAGTTCTCAGGGGTTACTCCTGGCTCCATGCTCAGAAATTGCTCCTGGCAAGCACGGGGGACCATATGGGATGTCGGGATTCCAACTGATGACCTTCTGCATGAAAGGCAGACGCCTTACCTCCATGCTATCTCTCCGGCCCCCTCTTTTTTTTATTTCTTATCTTTTCAATAGGAGTTCCCACCTTTTTCATGAACTTTGGTACAAGGATTACTTTGTTTTACCATATATTTCTACTTTTTGGCTAAAACTAAGAAGAAAGGGGAAAAAGAAAGGCTGGGGCTAAGTGGGCCAAGTGGTCTCAGATGCATTGATGGAGAAACAAATAAGGACAAAACTAAATATTTAAGCCAAAGCCAATGGCAATAGAATCAATAGACCTAAAACTTAACACTCTAAACTTAAATGTTATACTGGCAGGCCAGGGGGCATAGGATGGTGGTATAGGATGCACTTTGGGTTCATTGGTGGAGGGAGATCGTTACTGGTGATATGAATGGCCTTGAATCACTGCATATCTGAAATTCAACTATGAAGGACTTTGTAGACCACAATGGTTTCAATAAAATTAATTAATCAAAAGAAAATTAAGTAAGCTGCCTATAATCAGAAACACATGTTGGCTAGAGATAACAATCTGATCAGACTGTATTTAACTCCAATACCACTCAGCTTGTCTATAATGTCTATATTGTCCATAAGAATGCAATGTGGTGCCAGCTAGTACAGAGATTAAGGCATTTGTATTTCATGAAACTAACCCTAAAATGAGACTCTTGGCACTCTGGGTCCCTGACAGTGTGGAGAGCAACTCACTAAGCATAGAATCAGGAGTAGCCACCAAGCACCACTTGATGTGGCTCACTTCCTACCTCCAAGGAAAAATTCAATCAGCAAAATAAATGAGGGTCCTACAGTGTACATACTGTGTACATGCAGTGCAAGTTTCAAATAGAACAAAATAATCTTTATTGGTGGGAACAGAGAATAGTTAATCGCATGTTATGCATGATGTCCTTTCTTTCACATAAATAAAGATCAGGGACTTTTGAAATGCAAGAATATCTCTCTACTTGGAAAAATAGAACAGACAGCATCCCAGTTGATACTTAATGGGACAATGTGGTGAGATAGTAGTCTGAGATAATATCACCTACCTAAGGGGGAAGGCCTAGGGCTGGTTGTATGGGTAGAACATCTGTGTTGACTTATGAAGCAGGGGTAAAGGGAGTGAGTGTAGTATATGAAAGTGTTGGAGAGTTCCATTATGGATGAACATGGGGGACTTTTGTTCTGCTAAGGAACTTGGCCTTGTCTAGGCTGTCAAGATTTTAGGAGCAGTCTTAGAAATCAGACATGGGACGAATATTCAGGATTATGTGTCTGAGATAAATCCTGCTGTTACTTTTTTTGCTTGTTTTTTATTTTTTTTTGGGGGGGGTTACACCTGGTTATGCTCAGTGGTAAGTTCTGGCTTTACATTCAGGAATAACTTCTGACAGGCGAAATGATGCTGGGAATTGAACCAGGGTGAGCTGCATGCAAGGCAAACACCCTACCCACTGCACTATCATGCTCCAACACCCTGCTGTTATTTACTAGCTGTGTAAATTTAGGTAATTCAATTTAATTTTGGGTAATGGAAACCTTCTGTTCTTTAATTTACTTTCCTGCAAATTAAAATAACAATTGCCTTGTAAAGAATAACTGCTCATAAGACATATAGATGATATTGGGTAAGTGACTTTTTGTTATGACTGCATTTTGCTTCTATCACTTGAGTAAAGCACTCAATTCACTGCTTTCTGGGAAATGTGGCTAAATCTTATTCTCCATTTCTCTCCCTCAGTCGCATGTGTGCTTTCTCTCAGATAGTTTAAGTACATACACACAAATTCCTTCAAAGAACACATCTCAACAGTCTTGTCTCTATGTAAAATACTTTGTTACTGATTGACTAGTATGAGCCTAATACTCAAGCCAGGAGTTATTCATACATAATAGAAGAAATATGGCTCTAGTTTTTTTTTTAACTTGCAAAGTCCTTTTCATCATATGAAGTGTACATGAAACATACATCCTGCAAAGGAACGGTTAATAGAGAAACTGGCTGTATATAATATTTGATATTTCAGGACACTCTGAAGTTCTGTGTTTTCAGATTCAACTCAAGATAAAAAGATTGAGTAGATATTGTAATATGCAGCCCAGATATCATGGAAGTTTAAAAATAGGTACTCTTAACTTCAAACTTGGGAGAAGTATTGATTGAAGCTCAGGGAAAGGGCTTTTAGTTTCTATTTCTGATGTAACCAAATGGTCTGTCTAAAAGGCTGCATTATTATATATGAAGGCAAATTAGTCACTGAGGGAAAGAAACAGACTGGATGTCTGTAGACACAGGTTTCAGATTGTGTAGAATTTTACTATGGAGCCCTTTTTTATGTTCTACATGGGTCTCAGTACCTCTAACAGATTCTTCCCCAACAGCAAACCAGTTGTCCTTTTCTCATCCTGTAGTCATCCTCAGCCTTTACTGCACTTTCCAGACACCTTGAGCACTAAAACCACTGATGCTAAGGCAGAACACTAGTGTGATTCCAATGGTAGGCGTCCAGTCATTGATGTTTCAAAAGAGCATCCTGGGCTGACAATCAGCCCCACAGGTAAAACGGAATATAGGAGAGGTAGACAAAACATTATTGGCTCAGCATGGCCAATATTATTATTATCATCATCATCTTGGACATGATGATGGCTTTTATTACTTTGATATTGGGGCCATCCCACTGCTACTCAGGGTGAATGTAACCAATACTCAGCTTGGTTCTTCAGTTGATGCACAGTGTTGCTTAGGTCTGATAATGCTAAGGTTCGTGAGGGTCACACTCTTTGCTGG
>PVKC010023423.1:0-17299 GCA_004027635.1 Crocidura indochinensis
TTCCTTCCTTTTTCTTTCTTTTGTCTTTGGGATTCTACTGGCTCTGTGCTCAGAAATCCTCCTGACAGTCTCAGAGGACCATATGGGATGCTGGGCTCTAACCCCTGTTGGCCCCATACAAGGCAAACGCCCTACCTGCTGTGCTATCGCTCTAGCCCCAGATTCTTATTTTTTTGGCTGTATGTACATGTATCTAAGACATAAGATAAATTGTAGGAAGGATTTCTTTTAATATAAACAAATGTGATTTTTTTTCTTTTGGATGTATGTATCCTACAAAATAGTAATACTAGTGTAAATTTTTCTAAGTCACTATAATCTTGGGGAATTGTAAAACTAATATAAAATTATTTATAGAATTTATTTTTCTTTATAGACAATGCTGTTTTTATGTTTTCTGAGAGTAGACAGAAATAATGCTTTTATTATAATATAATAAAATAATATAATATAATAATAATATTTTATTTCTACATTGTATACATTATTAGATATAGATAATCAAAAAATTGATTTGATAACATTTTAGCTAAAACTCGCTTCCAAAAGACACTAACTTAGAAGAAAAGAAAACAACTTTTTTCTTCTTTGTAGGCATCATTTATCAAAAAGCCCCTTGACGATGGAGTAGTCAAGGAAGAAGATACTGATGAGACTGTAATGGAGGTGGAGGACAAGTCCTCCCTGAACCTGTTTAATGATCATTCTGCTCATGTTGTTAGTGACACTAATGAATCTGGAGAAAACCAGATTTCTATTGGTGAATATATTATTCTCTGCTTTATTTATACTTTTAAAATAATATCTTTGTTTAAGCACCATTATTATAAACATGTTTGTAGTGGATTTCAGTTATAGAAAGAACATCCCTTCACCAGTGCAACCGTCCCACCACCAGTGCCCCCTTTTTTCCTTCTTCTCCCACCCCCTGCTTGTATTCAAGACAGGCATTCATTCTATTTCTCTCACTCACTACCATTATCGTGATAGTTGTTGGTATAATTATTTCTCAAACTGCACTCACCACTCTTTGTAGTAAGCTTCATAGCGTGGGCCAGTCCTTCCAGCCCTCATCTCTATTATCTCTGGGTATAATTACAGTAATGTATTTTATTTTTCTTAAATCCCATAGATGAGTGAGTCTATTTTGTGCCTATCTCCCTATGAGTCATATTTTACTCAGCACAGTGGTTTCTATGTCCATCCAGGTATAGGAATATTTCATGAGTTCATTTTTGTTGGGTGCATAGTATTCCATTGTGTATATGTACCACCGTTTCTTTAGCTACTCATCTGTTGCTGGACATCTGGGTTGTTTCTAGATTCTGGCTGTTGTAAATAGCACTGCAGTGAATATAGGTGTGCAGAAGGCATTTTTGTATTGTTTTTGTGTTTCTAGGGAATATCCCTAGGAGTGGTATAGTTGGATCATGTGGGAACTCGATTTCCATTTTTTTTGAGGAATCTCCATATTGTTTTTTATAAAGGCTGAACTAGACAGCATTCCCACCAGCAGTGTCTCCATGTCCCCGCAAGCACTGATTGTTCTTGTTTTTTTGTGATATTTGCCAGTCTCTGTGGCATGAGATAGTACCTCATTGTTATTTTGTTTTTTGTTTTCAGCCACACCCATTTGATGCTCAGGGGTTACTCCTGGCTAAGTGCTCAGAAATTGTCCCTGGCTTGGGGGGACCATATGGGACGCCAGGGGATCGAACCGTGGTCCTTCCTTGGCTAGTGCTTGCAAGGCAGACACCTTAACTCTAGTGCCACCTTGCCGGGCCCCCTCATTGTTATTTTTATTTGCATTTCCCTGATGATTTTTATATGGAGCAATTTTTCATGTGTCTTCTGGCCATTTGTATTTCTTCATTTATTTTGAGTGTTCTAATTTTTATTTTAAATCAATTTTCTAGCAGAGTTCCTGTAACTTAAGCACATACATAAAATACATTTTAGTACCACATAAATTCAAATACACAGTTTTAATATCAGAAGTAATAATCATAGTTGCATGAACACTTAAAGAATTCAACCCAGGGGCCGAAGGTTATTGATTCAAATCCTGGCATCCCATATGGTCCCCTGTGACTGCCAGGAGCTTTTTCTGAGCAGATAGCCAAGAGTAGCCCCTGAGCACTGCTGGGTGTGGCTCAAAAAATCAAAACAAAGGGGCCAGGCGGTGGTGCTGGAGATAAGGTGCCTGCGCTAACCTAGGACGGACCACGGTTCGATCCCCCGGTTCTCCATATGGCCCCCGGAGCCTGCCAGGAGCGACTTCTGAGCACATAGCCAGGAGTAACCCCTGAGTGTCACTGGGTGTGGCCCAAAAACCAAAAAAAAAAAAATCAAAACAAAACAAAAAAGAAAGAATTCAACCCAGAATTCAAAGTTTTTTATGCATTTAAGTTCTACTTTATTTGTATTTCTTTTTTGAGGAAGTGTCTGATCGTTTCTTCTTTCTATTTTTTTTTCTTTTTCGATTTTTGTGTCACAATCGGCAGTGCTCAGGGGTTATTCCTGGCTGTTTGCTCAGAAATCGCTCCTGGGAAGCTCAGGGGACCATATGGGATGCTGGGAATTGAACCACCTTTGTCCTGGATCAGCTGCTTGCCAACCAATCTCCCTACTGCTGTGCTATCTCTCCAGCCCCTCCCTATTTTTTGATGATGTCAGATGTTTTTTCTTCTTAAGTTTTGTCAGTACCTAGTATATCTTATCCAATAGGTATTGGGTGAATAATTTCTCCCATTCCCTTTTCAAAATCACTATTTGATGTAGAGTATTTGAGTTAATGTTCAATATCTGTGGGATTTTTGACCCGCTCAGAGTCTGTTGCTTTTTATTTCCAGGTTCCATGTGTCCTTTAGCCGAAGATCACCTGTCAAAACAAGATTTCCTTATTTTAGACATGCTCAAGTTTTTATGTATGTGTGTAACTACAGCTCAGACCAACACCATGTCCTTTAGAGCAGCTGATATTCGGAGAAAATTGCTGATGTTAATTGATTCTAGTGTGCTAGATCCTACTAAATATCTCCACTTGCACATGGTAAGTCAAGTGAAATGAAGTTGCTCTTCAGTTCTCCCTGAAGATGGAGATGTCATGAATAGATCAGGATTATCGGGATATCATTATCAGGATCTCACTGTCTTTTCGAAGCCCCTAAATTGAGAATGAATCTGAAAGTAGTCATAAAATGCTTTAATTTCTTTTAATGTGCTATGGATAAAAAAGTAAGTGCAGACTTAGATATGAAGACGTGTATGGTCTATAGCTATATATTTTTTCTCTTGAGGAGTTACTATACATTTTCTTTTTTTTTTTTTTTTTTTTTTTTTTTTTTTTTTTTTTTTTTTTTTTTTTTTTTTTTGGTTTTTGGTTTTTGGGCCACACCCAGTGATGCTCAGGGGTTACTCCTGGCTATGCGCTCAGAGGTCGCTCCTGGCTTGGGGGACCATATGGGAAACCAGGGGATCGAACCACCGTCCGTCCATCCTAGGCTAGCACAGGCAAGGCAGGCACCTTACCTCCAGCGCCACCGCCTGGCCCCTACTGTACATTTTCTTAAGCCAAGAAATAGAATTTTAAAATGTCTGTATACCATGGTAACTTAAATATAACTTGCCTTGAGTTAGTTTATATGTTTAAATGCTAATGTAATTTCATAGTGACTATAATGTTACTATACTACAAGAACTCTCATATTCCCTTCATAAGATTCTATAGATAACATTTTATCACACTTGCCTAATACCTCTTTTTTTTACACATATACTTTTTTTCCTAGAAGCATGTTGAGATTAAGTTGCAGGCTCCATGTTCAATGTGTTTTCATGAAACTAGAATTCTCTAGTATAACAAAGATATAATTATACAGGCACATAATTGTATCATTGTATTTAGGCCTATTCAGTCTGTTTCATCTTGAAAACTTGAGTTTTGCTTTCTTAATGACTTATATTTTGATAGTACAGCCACTTGCCCTACAAAACATTTTTTGTTGTGTCTTTTGGGGGGCCCAAACTCCATCATTCTCAGGGCTTACTCCTGACTCTATGTTCAAGGATCATTACTGGCAGTGCTCAGGAAACCCTATGGCGTGAGACCAGGGTTGCTCTTATGCAGGAAAAGCTTCCTGCCCCACTACTATTTCTCCAGCTCCTAGAATCTTTCATTTTTGGGTTTGTGTTTATACGTGATTAGCTTTAGAGGTGGACTTTGGTGAGACTATTGTTAAAATAATCTCTCCCCTGCCCTACCCCATTTGTTGTTTCACTGACAGAATTAGAATTCCATTGTAATAGCACAGTTCTTTCCATACTCAATATTCTTATGTGTAACTAATCTAACCATATGAGCTATTAATAACATGCACTGAATGTGTGTCCTGGGTGAATTCATGCTTATGCTTCGTTTCCTAGCAAATTGACAAATATCCCAAGTGTTTTGCCAGCCCTGGGAAGCATGCCAGTGATCTCCTACTTAGACTCTGGCAGTCAGGCAGGTTGACGTTCTATAGAAGCCTGGTAATGCTGTTACTGGCCCCAGATTTCTCGTTTCAATTCTGAAGTCTGCCCTGGTAAACAGTTTAAAATCTCCAAGCCTGAGCAGTCGGGAGTGACCCGCTTTCCTTAAAGCCTCAAAGTTTATTTATTTATTTATTTAAATAATATCTTTATTTAAGCACCATGATTACAAACATGTTTGTAGTTGTTGTCAAATATAAAAAGGAATACCCCCTTCACCTGTGTAGCCTTCCCACCATCACCACCACCACCATCCCATCCCTTTCCTCCCCTATCCCCTGCTGTAGGCAGGTGTTCTATCATGATAGTTGTTAGTGTAGTTATTTTTATAACTGCACTCACCACTCTCTATGGTAAGCATCATACCATCATCTCTATTGTCTCTGGGTATTATTACAATAATGTCTTTTATTTTTCTAAAATCCCATAGATGAGTGACACTAATCTGTATCTATCTCTCCTTCTGACATATTTTACTCAGCATAATAGTTTCCACATCCATCCATATATAGGAATATTTCATGAGTTCATTTTTTGATGGCTGCATAGTATTCTATTGTATATGCACCACAGTTTCTTTAGCCATTCATCTTTTTTTGAGCATCTGGGTTGTTTCCAGATTCTGGCTATTTTGAATAGTGCTGTAATGCATATAGGTGTGCAGAAGGCATTTTTTGTATTGTTTTTGTATCCCTAGGAGTGGTATAGTTGGATCATGTGGGAGCTCGATTTCCAGGTTTTTTTAGGAATCTCCATATTGTTTTCCATAAAGACTGGACTAGATGTCATTCCCACCAGCAGTGAAGGAGAGTTCCTTTCTTCCCACTTCCCTGCCAGCACTGATTGTTCTTGTTCTTTGTGATGTATGCCAGTCTCTGTGGTGTGAGATGGTACTTCATTGTTTTGATTTGCATATCCCTGATGATTAGTGATATATAGAGTATTTTTTCATATGTCTTTTGGCCATTTGTATTTCTTCTTTGAGGAAGTGTCTGCTCACTTCTTTTCCCCATTTCTTGATGGGGTTAGTTTTCTCTCTTACCTTCTGTCAATACCTAGTAAATCTCAGTTATAAGCCCCTTATCTGGTAGGTATTGGGGGAATAGTTTCTCCCATTCTGTGAGAATCTTTTTTTTTTATTTGTATCCTAGTCACTATTTCTTTTGAGGTGCAGCAGCTTCTCAATTTAATATTGTCCCATTTGTTTATCTCTGCTTTTACTTGTTTGGACAGTGCTGTTTCCTCCTTGAAGATGCCTTTGGTTTGAATGTCATGGAGTGCTTACCTACAAGATCTATATACTTATGGTTTTGAGTCTGATATCAAGGTCCTTAATCCATTTGGGCCTGGTGTTAGATGCAGGTCAGAGTTTTCTTTTTGACATGTGGCTGACCAGTTTTTCCAGCACCACTTGTTGAAGAGGCTTTCCTTGCTCCATTTTGCATTCTTGCCTCTTTATCTAAGATTAATTGTCTCAATGTCAGAGGAACATTCTCTGAATACTCAAGTTTATCCACTAATCGAGGGTCTGTCTTAATTCCAATACCATGTTGTTTTAATGACTATTAATTTTGTAGTACAACTTAAACATGGGGAAAGTGATACTGCCCTTTTTATCCCCTTAAGGGTTGCTTTAGCTATTCATGTGTTTTTATTGTTCCAAATGAATTTCAGGAGTATTTGATCCACTTCTTTGAAGAATGTCATGGGAATCCTTAGATGAATTGAATTAAATCTGTACTATGCTTTGGGAATATTACCATTTTAATGATGTTAATCCTCCCAATTCGTGAACATGGTACACATCTTCATTTCCTTGTTTCTTCTTTCATTTCTTGAAGCAGTGTTTTGTTTGTATAGATCCTTCACCTCTTTAGTTAAGTTCATTCCAAGATATTTGAGTTTGTGTGACACTAATGTGAATGGGATTGGTTTTTTTTGTTTTTGTTTTTGTTTTTGGGCCACACCAGGTGACGCTCAGGGGTTACTCCCTGCTAAGCGTTCAGAAATCACTCCTGGCTGGAGGACCATATGGGATGCTGGGGATCGAACCATGGTTTTTCCTGGATCGGCCACTTGCAAGGCAAATGCCATACTGCTGTGCTAATGCTCCAGCCTGAGAAATTTTTTTTTTTTTTTTTAGTTTTCGGCTCACACCCAGCAGCGCTCAGGGGTTACTCCTGGCTCTACACTCAGATATCGTTCCTGGCAGGCTGGGGGACCATATGGGATGCCGGGATTCGAACCACCAATCTTCTGCATGAAAGGAAAACGCCTTACCTCCATGTTATCTCTCTGGCCCAGTGAGGATTTTTTGGGAGGGGGATTGGGGTCACACCTAGCAGTGCTCAGGGGTTACTCCTGGTTCTATACTCAGAAATCGCTTCTGGCAGGCTTGGGGACCATATGGGATGTGAGAAGGTCATTGAACCAATGACATTCTGCATGAAAGGCAAATGCCTTAGCTATCTCTCCAGCCCAGAGGATTGTTTTTTTTTTTTGGGCACCCAGGCGGTGCTCAGGTGTTACTCCTGGCTGTCTGCTCAGAAATAGCTCCTGGCAGGCACGGGGGACCATATGGGACACCGGGATTCTAACCAACTACCTTAGGTCCTGGATCAGCTGCTTACAAGGCAGACGCCACTCTATCTCTCTGGGCCCCCAGAGGATTGTTTTTTTTTTTTTTTTGGTTTTTGGGTCACACCCGGCAGTGCTCAGGGGTTACTCCTGGCTCCATGCTCAGAAATTGCTCCTGGCAGGCACGGGGGACCATATGGGGCACCGGGATTCGAACCGATGACCTTTTGCATGAAAGGCAGAGGATTGTTTTTTAATGTCCATTTCTTTTCTATCATTATTGGTGTTTAAGAAGGCCATTGATTTTTGCATGTTAATTTTCTAGTCTGCCACTTTGCTGTATGTATTTATTATTTCTAGAAGCTTTTTGGTAGTCTTTAGGGTTTTCTAAATATAGCATCATGTCATCTGCAAACAGTGAGAGCTTGACTTCTTCCTTTCCTATTTGGATGCCCTTGGTATCTTTTTCTTGCCTAATTGCTATCACAAGTACTTCCAGTACTATGTTGAGTAGGAGAGGTGAGAGGGGATGGCCTTACCTTATACTACCTTTTAGAGGAAAGGCTTTTTTCAGTTTATCTCTATGGAGAAGAATATTTGCCATTGGCTTGTGGTAGATGGTCTTAACTATACTGAGAGAAGTTCCTGCCATTCCTATCTTGTTGAGAGTTTTTATCATGAATGGGTGCTGGACCTTATTGAATGCTTTCTCTGCATCTATTGATATGATCAGATGGTTTTTATATTTCCTTTTGTTTATATGATGTATTATGTTGATTGATTTATGTAAGTTAAACCATCTTTGCATTCCTGGAATGAAACCTACTTTGTCATGGTGTATGATCTTGATGAGACATTAGATTCTATTTGGTAGGATTTTGTTGAGGATCTTTGCATCTATGTTCATCATGGATATTGGTCTGTAATTTTCTATTTGCATCATCTCTGTCTGGTTTTGGTATCAAGGTGCTGTTAGCTTCACTAATTGGAAGTATATCTGTTTCTTCAATTTCCTGAAAGAGCCTGAAAAGGATTGGTAGTAGTTCCTCTTGAAAGGTTTGAAAGAATTCGTTATGAATTCATCTGGGCCTGGGTTTTTGTTTTTGGGAAGACTTTTGATTACCATTTTAGTTTCCTCAATAGTGATCAATCTGTTTAGATATACTAGATCATCCTGATTCATTCGTGAAAGATTATAAGAGCCCCCAAATTTATCCAGGTTTTCATGTTTCATGGTCTAGAGTTTCTCAAAGTAGTCTCTGATTGCCCTTTGAATCTCTGTAGTATCTGTAGTGATTGCCCCCCTTTAATTTCTAATCTGGTTTATTAACTTTCTTTCCCTTTCTTTGTGAGTTTTCCTAGTGTTTTATCAATCTGTTTATTTTTTCAAAGAAACAACTTTTTCTTTCATTGATCTTTTAGATTGTTTTTTGGATTTTCACTTCATTGATTTTTGCCCTAAGCTTTGTTATTTCCTTCTGCCTACCTATTTTTGGTTCACTGTGTTGATCATTTTCTAATTTTATAAGCTGTGTTATTAAGTTATTTATGTAGACCCCTTTTTCTTTCCTGACGTGTTCTTGTGTAGCTATAAATTTTTATCTTAGTACCGCTTTTGCTGTGCCCCATAAATTCTGATAATTTGTGTTTTCATTTGCAATTTTTTTCAGGATTCTTTTGATTTTCTCTCTGATTTCATCTCTGACCTACTAGTTGTTTAGTAGTGATCTCTTTAATTTCCAATTGTTAAATTTTTTCTTCTTTGTCACTTTGTAGTTCACTTCTAATTTCAGTACATTGTGATCTGAGAAGGTAGTTTGTACAATTTTTATCCTCTTAATTATATGGAGCTGTTTTATGATTCAGCATGTGGACTATCCTGGAGAATGACCCATGTGCTTTGGTTTTTTTTTTTTTTTTTTGTTTTGTTTTTGGGCCACACCCAGTGACGCTCAGGGGTTACTCCTGACTATGCGCTCAGAAGTCGCCCCTGGCAGGCACGGGGGACCATATGGGAACCGGGGGATCGAACCGTGGTCTGTCCTAGGCTAGCGCAGGCAAGGCAGCAGGCACCTTACCTCCAGCGCCACCGCCTGGCTCCCGACCCATGCGCTTTGGAGAAGAATGTGTATTCAATTTTCTGGGGAAGGAGTGCCCTGTATATATCTACGGTCTCAAAACCACTAAAGGACACTTCAAGGGACCACGGCATTTGTTTATGTTTTTAGATTGACCCTCAATACTATTATAATGTGTGCTTTGGATGGCACCTGAACACTGCCACGCTGGTAGAGTTAGGCTTATGCATTGCCTGGTGTGACCCCTATACTAAAAGATGGAGCTTGCTGGAGTGATAGCACAGCACTATGGCGTTTGCCTTGCTTGCAGTCAACACCGGTTGGACCTCGGTTTGATTCCTGGCATCCCAGATGGTGTCCCGAGCCTGCCAAGAGCGATTTTTGAGTGCAGAGCCAGGAGTAACCTCTGAGTGCCGCCAGGTGTGACCCAAAAATCCATCCCCCTCAAAATAGATGGAGCTAAAATCATTTTAAGATACTGAGCAGAGGACCTGGCGAGATAGGACAGCGGCGTTTGCATTGCAAGTGGCCGACCCAGGACCAAAGGTGGTTAGTTTGAATCCCGGTGTCCCATATGGTCCCCCGTGCCTGCCAGGAGCTATTTCTGAGCAGATAGCCAGGAGTAACCCCTGACCACTGCCAGGTATGGCCCAAAACAAAAAACAAACAAAACAAAAAACAAAAAAGGATACTGAGCAGCATCACATACATGACTCTTAGACATTATGTAAGATGTTTAAATGGTTCTTTTCAGTGTTTTCATGTATCTTCAGAGTAAGGATTAACCTAATATTATTTTGGCCCAGTGAGTTATAACAGCAACTCAGATTCTGCCCTACACAGCAGAATTTCTACTCCACAAATTATCTACAATATGTTGAATCCTTTTATTCTCCCCCCAGGAATTCCTAGGTAAGCACCTTATCCTCATATGACAGATTGGAATATACATGCTCTCAGATGAGGCAAGGTTTTTAACCACACAAGTAATAGTTTGTGAGCTGATTTTTGGAAATGATGTATGTGTTCATATATGCGAATATTAGCATGCATTCTTAGATATATGTCTACATGTATATATCTACATATATGTGTATACACTTAAGTAATTTGTCTACAGAAGATAATAAACCCGACTTTCCTCCTATTCTCTTAGTATTTAGTGCTTTTAAAGGCTCTTCCAGGAGAAGAATATCCCTTGCCAATGGAAGATGTTGTTGAACTCCTAAAACCACTCTCGTAAGAAATTAAACTTCTGTTCACTTCAAATTTTAGAATGTAATTGATATGTGCTGTCATGATTACAATGTCAAACTGTTTCCACTTCAGCAATGTATGCTCCTTGTATCGCCGTGACCAAGATGTTTGTAAAACGATTCTGAACCACACCCTTCCTGTGGTGAGAAACCTCTGCCGCAGCAGTATGGACACTGAGAACATGAGGGATGCCCAAGGCCAGTTCCTAACGGTGATTGAGGCATTTTGGTGGGTATATCAGGTCTTTGTGAAGTTTTTGCCACTCAGGTGGAAGACCATTTTGTGCATTTTTTTAATAAAGCAGTGTAATCTGTATTTCCTGCCTTAGTTGCCTGAAAAGTTTTGTTTAATACTTGCCTTTTTAAGTGTGTCTAGAATTATTCCCTGTGAGTTTTAGTCACTTTGTACTTTACATGTGAATAAGACATAAATAAATGCAGAAATCCTTATCAACTGAATTGTTTATATACCATAGATGAATAAATGAGCTTATCACTAGTTTTGTATGCATTTTAGTCACAGCCTAAAATAGCACCACAATACTTTGAGAAGAGCTGATAGTTAATTTTGAGTTCTTGTACCACTTGATTCATATAAACTTCAAAATTAGTATGCAATAATTTTTTTTTTTTTTTGGTTTTTGGGCCAATGAGGTTCAGGGGTTACTTCTGGCTAGGCACTCAGAAATAGCTCTGGCTTAGGGGACCATATGGGACGCCAGCGGATTGAACCGTGGTCTATCCTAGGTTAGGGCATGCAAGGCAAATGCCCTACCGCTTGCCCCACCACTCCAGCCCCAATGTAATAATTTTTAAATTTTTGATCTAACGACACAAATACGTTTTCTTAACGCAAGTTTACTATACTGTGATTAGTCTTAATACAGTCCCTAAACAAGACATAATTAATAAAACCAATAATATAAATTAGAAGGAACTCTAATATCTAGTATGTTTCAAGTGAATATTTTGGGTGAACTAAAAAATATAAGTTGGGACCCTGAGCAATAGCACAGCTTATAGGGCACTGACCCAGGTTCAATCCCTGGCATCTCATCTGACCCCCTGAGTTTTCCAGGAGTGATTTCTCTGTACAAAGCCTGGAGTAACTTCTGAATAATACTGGGTGTGGTCAGACACATGTATATTTTATATATACACATATATATGAAGAAAATTTTATAAACAGTCTAGAATAACCACTAAGGGCTTAAATACTTTTACTGTATTTTCATCAGAATAATTATTTGACATGAAAATATTTCATTTCAGGCACTTAGCAAAGGAGGGGAAGTGTACATTCTCTGTAAGACTGGCACTAGTAAAATGCCTTAAAACTTTACTTGAGGTAAGTTAAACCACATTAGTTATCAAGGTCTCCACCGAAATTTTTCTGATGACTTTTATTTCCTTTTTCTTAATTTTTTCCCCCAGCATTTCCTATTGAACTCTAGTTATTTTTTCCCCTATAGATTGATCCTTATTCAGAATGGGCTATTCTTAATGTAAAGGAAAAAGACTTTCCCGTAAATGAAGTATTTCCACAATTTCTTGCTGATAATCATCACCAAGTTCGGATGCTGGCTGCAGAGTCAATCAGCAGGTAAGGGTGGGTTGTGGTCATGATGTCTGCAGCAATGCCAGGCACAGAGCACAACTCACTGGGCCATTGGACACTCCTGTGACTAACGCAGCTGTCACTGAAGGAGCACACAGCATCTGCCAGGCACTTAGTCTTTTCTCTTAGTTCAGACAACGTGCCATTTATAAACGAGGACTTTATCCTAGAGAAAGTTAACTTCTCAGTTCTGGGCCACAGATCTAGTAAAAGGCTGAGTTAAAGTAGAGTGTGTGAGTGGGGGGATGATATCCAGAGACAATAGGGATGAGGATTAGGAGGATCAGTCCATGATAGAAAGCTTGCCACAAAGAGTGGAAGGTGTAGATAGAGTAGAGAATGGTCTTCTATGAAAGTGATAGTTGGAATGGATCACTCTGGACAAGAACTGGGTGCTGAAAAGGTATAAAATGACACGCAGGGCACCCTTTCATGAACAGTAGTGTAAGCCACAATGTCAAAAAAGGGAGGGAGGAAGAGAGGAAAAAAGAGAGTGGGGAGGGAGGTAGAGAGAAAGTGGTGGGGAGAGAGAGAGAGAAAGAGAGAGAGATGTTGCGGATCACTTCCACTTGGGGGTGCTTGGTGGTCTCTTCCAATGGGGACCATGCATGCCGTGCAGTGCCAGAGATGAAATCTGGGGCTTGTGCCATGTGGAGCATGAGTTCCAGCCTTTTAAATTATCACCCCGGCTCAATGTAAGTTTTTTAATTTGGGACACACAGAGAGAAGTAAAATACCTGTCTCTGAAGTAGGCAGGGGAGAGTGGCTGGGAGGGAAAAGGGCAGTTGGAGGGTGAGAGGGAATGTGTTGTCATTAGTGGCAGGAAATGTGCATTGGTGAAGGTTGTTGTACATTGTATGACTATAACTCAATCATGAGCAATATTATCTTTGAAAAAACTATTATGAACAACCTTGCAACCAGATTTTTAAATAAAAAAAATGGACCAAAGAGATAGCACAGCTGTAGGGCTTTTGCCTTGCATGCATCTGACCCAGAAGGGACCAGGTTCAATTCCTGGTATTATATATGGTCCCCTAGCCTATCAGGGGTGATTTCTGAGTGTAGAGCCAGGAGTGACCCCTGAGTTCTGCTCAGTGTGACCCGAAACCAATCAGTTAATCAATGAATCAATAAATAAAGTTAGAAATAAAAGTGTCTACTACCACTTAAAGTACAGAATCTTTGGATTGCTCTATGATTTTATATGAATTTGCAAAATGAAACTCATCAGGTTTTATGTTTTGCATATTACAAGTATATTTACTGAAGAGAATAATGCACTGGATTACTGGTTGGATTTTTGTTTCTACCCTAATCAATATTCATACTCCACCCTAGGGTGTGATCTGGTGGTGGGATTATTGGATTATTCCCTACTTGGTATTTTTCTCCCATCCTAGAATGTGTCCTGGTTCTTGTCAATAAAAACATGTGTTTGAGGAAGGCAGGTGCTCATTCTTCGGTCTTCCTCCACTAAACTGCATTCCTTTTTAGGAGAAGAAAACTTGTGTGGTTGGAACCTTGCTTGAGTACTGGATTTCCTAAACCCATTCTTGTACCTTTTCACTGTGTGGATTATTTCCTTCATCAACATTTGCTTCCAGACCTGCGTCTCACCAGATCCCCTGGGCTCTATTAGAAAAGTACTCTATGATTCTCCAACTTTAAGGAGGCAAATAGTGGTTTCCTTTTTTGGGGGGGGACCACATCCAGTGACACTCAGGGGTTACTTCTGGCTATATGCTCAGAAATTGCTCCTGGCTCAGGGGACCATATGGGATGCTGGGGATCGAACCCGGGTCTATCCTGGGTCAGCCACCTGCAAGGAAATGCCCTATCACTGTACTATCTCTCTGGCCCCGCTTTGTTGATTTCTTTGAATGGGGAAGAGTTATCAAATATTTAATTTGTTATTTACTTGCCCACTGTCTAATACCAATTTATTTTATGAGAAGTTATAAGAAAAGGAGAGCTCAGAAAACATCAAAAAGTATATAAAAGTTCGTTGAAAAATCATGAGGACAAAATTGAAAGATTTACCCTTAATTATATTAATATATAATGCAGAAGACACTGGTAAATTTTTCATCACAGGAAAAATCTTTAAATAAAACATCAAGCTGTCACTTATAGGGATAGTAAATAGGAATAGGATAGGAATTAACAGAAATCTTTAGCTTATTCTAATGGTCTTAGAACAGAGAATTTTTTTGAGTTCTGAGCTGTTGTTCAACTTTGAAAAATAAACTACCAGATCTTTTGAGATTGTTTTCAGTTCTAAGGGTAAATGGAGAATGTATACTGAGACCCTGATGAAACAGTTGACTTAACCATGTTAAATACTTGATTTCATTAGTCTTTTGGTATGTCTCAAAACTAAAAAGTTTTGGAAAGCAAGCTCTTTTGTTTTGTTTTGGGTCACACCTGGCATTGCTCAGGGGTTACTCTTGCCTCTATGCTCAGAAATCGCCCTGGCAGGCATGGAACCATATGGGATGCTGGGATTCAAACCACCGTCATTCTGCGTGAAAGGAAAATGCCTTACCTCCATGCTATCTCTCTGGCCCTGGAAAGCAAGGTCTTAAGATAAAAATTATTTTACTTTTTTCCTTTTCTTTTCCTTTAAGATTATTCCAAGGAATGAAGCAAGGAAATTCTAGGTTATTGAAAGCACTTCCTTTGAAACTTCAGCAAACTGCTTTTGAAAATGCATACATGAAAGCTCAGGAAGGAATGAGAGAAATGGTAATTTTCTTTATTAATTTTAATATTTTGGTGAAGCAATATACTTTTAATTAAATATACTTAGGAAGATGATATGAGGAGAGATAAGTATAGGAAGTGCATGTTCAAAAGAGAATATGGACTTCTCCAGAGTGGAAAAAGTTAGCAAAGATACAAGCAAATCAACTATGCGTTCAGTGGAGAACAAGGGCTTGAAGAACAAGCTATTTTATTTTATTTTGGTTTGGGGGCCTTATCTGGTAGGTCTCAGGCTTTACTCCTGATGGGCATTGGGAGCCATTATCTGGAGTGCCAGGTATCTAACCTAAATAAGCCACACACAAGATAAGTGCCCACCTACTGCACTATCACTCTTGCCCCTGGATAATTTTACTGATAAACATTTTATTATGGGGCCCGAGTGGTGGCGCAGCGGTAAGGCATTTGCCTTGTAGACGTCTGACCTACAACGGACCATGGTATGTGTGCTTGTGTAGGAGGGAGCAAATCAGATCTGTGCCACTACGAAGCTGTATGCCCAACCTCTTTCTAACCTCTTTAAACTGTTTATATCTCACCAAAATGTTTGGCACTTGATTTTTTTTTTTTTTTGGTTTTTGGGTCACACCCAGCAGTGCTCAGGGGTTACTCCTGGCTCCATGCTCAGAAATTGCTCCTGGCAGGCACGGGAGACCATATGGGGCACCAGGATTCGAACCGATGACCTTTTGCATGAAAGGCAAACGCCTTACCTCCATGCTATCTCCCGGGCCCCATTGGCACTTGATTTTTACAAGATTTTATCAATAGTATTTTCTATCCTACATTCAAGATTTTTATTTATTTATTTGAGAAGCTCTGATACTTTCTCTCCACTGAACTCCATCACTTAGGACTTTATATGCTCTTGAAGGTTGTTTAAATGCTGTCAGTTGTACTTTGACTCTAGTCTGATGTGTTTGTAATGTCAAAATACTTGATTATTGCCTTAAAAATTCTCTTGAAGGCCCACAGAACTGAAAACCCTGATGAACTTGCGGATGAGATTTATAATAGAAAGTCTGTTTTACTGATGACCATAGCTGTGATTTTACACTGCAGCCCAGTTTGTGAAAAACAGGCTTTGTTTGCCCTATGCAAGTCTGTGAAAGAAAATGGATTAGAAGTGCACCTCATTAAAAAGGTAAGTGTAAGTGAATATTTTTTTTAATTATCTTTCTTGGATAACTTTAAACAGGTAAAAAGTTAAAGCTAGATTTTTAAAACTCTAATTTAAAAAGTTTTTTAAAAATTAGTTACCCTGGGGTTGGAGAGATAGCACAGCCATAGGGCTTTTGCCTTGCACGCAGCCGACCCAGAACGGATGGTGGTTCAAATTCTGCCATCCCATATGGTTCCCCAAGCCTGCCAGGAGTAATTTCTGAGCACAGAGCCAGGAGTAACCCCTGAGCGCCACTCCTCCCAAAAATTAGTCACCCTGGTTTATAGTCCTGATAATGGTATGGTTTCATACACAAAATGGTTCACACTGTACCCTCCATCAGAATGCCCACATCCCTGCTCCATTACCCTAGGAGACCATTGGATTTTTTTCAGATGGGAGTATCCGAAAGCAGTGATTCTTTAACTGTGTTAATTTGTGCAGTGTGATAGTGTGATTTCTTAAATCCCATTCAGAGGAGTCATTGGATTAGCAAGAATGTCAGCAGGGCAGTCCAGGTTCTCTTGACTGCCCTACAGTGAGAAACTAAGAAAAGAGCAGGCCTTGGTGGATTCTGGGTCAGAAACTGGGACTCAGGAATTATTCTTTACAGTTCTTGGCAGTGAGTGAGAGACTAGCAGGGGTCTTCAAACTACGGCCCACGGGCCACATACTGTATTTGTTCCGTTTTTGTTTCTTCACGTCAAAATAAGATATATGCAGTGTGCATAGGAATTTGTTCATAGTTTTTGTTTTTACTATAGTCCGGCCTCCAATGATCTGAGGGACAGTGAACTGGCTCCCTGTTTAAAAAGTTTGAGAACCCCTGCTACAGGATGGTGAACATTGACCCAGGTTGCCTCTGAAAGGCCTACACACTATACTATCTCTCCAGTCCAATTACTTTGTAGTTATTTTGGGGGGGGCGAGGAGGGCACACCCAGTGGTACTTAGGTACTCTGCACTCAGAAATTACTACTCGCGGGCTCAGGGACCATATGGGATACCGAGAATGCAAGGCAAATGCCTACCCTCTGATATCGCTCCAGCCCCTACTTTGAAATTTTTGAGCAAAGCATTCTGAATGCTCACTCCTGCCCTGTCCCCCCACCTCGGTACTCATATTTGGGTGGGTTCCATGCATTTCCAGTGTAACTTTTTGCAAGATGAACCACTGATTCATTTATCACTCTCCCACGGTGATTTCCATGGCGCTTTACATTATGACAAAGAGTAAAAGTCAGCAGTAAATGTCTTAGGTTAATCTTTATGAAATAATGAAATAAGTGTCCCCTTTTCCTTAGGCTTACTT
>PVKC010023424.1:0-17282 GCA_004027635.1 Crocidura indochinensis
AGCCAGGAGTAACCCCTGAGCGTCACTGGGTGTGGCCCAAAAACAAAAAAAAAAGTTTAAGGGTGTTTTTTAAGGGTTAGAGTCAAAAGAGCACAGTTAAAATGGTGTTAGAGTGGCAAATATTGTTTGCATAGGCCCACCAAAATATGGGGGACATGGAAAGGAAAAGCCTTGGTCTAAATACAAGGAGACCCTACCCCTGAAGTTTCCTGGCATAAGACCAATTCTAGGCTCCAGGCAAACTAGATTATTCAATCCAAGTCATTGTCTGTAGTGCCAATACAGTTTTATTTTTCATGCAGTCTCTATTGTTGGCATCAGGTGTCTGTACTAAAGATCCTGGAATCTGCACATCTTACATTGAAGTCAGGTTGGTGTGGAGTATCCTCTAGTTTCACCTCACAATTAAGGGGCAATACAGAAAGCCCTGTTCTGTAAGCAGGTCATTGTTGTTGTTAAGTCTTCTCAGTGTTAAGTGAACTCTCTTTTGAGTAGGTTGATGTCAGAGCAGTGGTAGGGTCTTCCCTGGTAGAGGATTGCCTCCAGTTGGTGTTATAGACAACCTTGGATGTTTTGTAGATGTCTTCCATAGATCAGGGGTGGATGGAGAATGTCCATTCTTCTGAGGCCTGTGCCAGGTCTTTATGTCAATATTCAGGGTGTAAGGTTCCATTGCACTACAAGATTTGTGTGTTCCCATCTCTATTAGATAATAACTTATTTGTATGTATAGTATTTTCCCGTTTAAATGTGTATGCAAACAAGAAATAAAGCCACGTGGCGTTATCAGAGTATATGGGGGCGTAAGAACATATCCAACAATACCCATGACTTGGTTCAAACATAAGCATTAAACTGAGGAACTCTTTCACCAAATTTCCTATTGAACAGTTCACAAAGAGAGGAAAAGATAAAAAAAAAGGGGGTGGGAATCATCATTGGATAAGAAAATATTCAGCAAGAGTTATAGCTGTCAAAGAAAACACACATAAAATGCTGAAAAGACATATGTGTCCTTTTTATGCCTTTTGGAATAGTTGGGGAGGGGGTATTAACTCCAGGGCACCACTTTGGTCTGTGACTTAGGAATCTACAGTACTTAAGTTAAAAAGGGTAAATGTGGAGTAATGATGATAGGGGGTGAGAGAGTTAAAGAGAAAAATGATCTTTTGTAGGGGTGTGCAAAAGGGCAGAGTACAAAATGGACATTCTGCATATATAAAAATATAATTCAATGATAGTACTATTAATGTATCTTGAAAATGTATTTGAAAATATAGACTGGTAAGAGACTACCAGTGACTGCTTTAAGAAGCTGGAAGGCCAGAAGTTCAGAGCCTCCACCCAGATCCTCCCTAAGGAGCCAAGTGGGAAATGGAGGAAAGCCTAGGGTACCTTCAAGCTCTGCTAAGGGATCCACCTCACTGGCTTGCCCAGACATGTGGCCCGGGGAAGTCCTGGAGATCTGGAGCAAGGCGGTAGAGGGTCGCTGGGGTCACCCAAGTCCGGCACCCCACTCCTAAGGCCTGGTTAAGAAGGCTTCTGGCATGGTGGAGGCCTGCTGAACCCCATCCTGCTAGAGACTCCCAGCTCCCAGGAAGGAAAGAGATCCTTCAAGAAGCTGGGACTCCAGAAGTTCAGGACCCTACCCAGACCCTCCCTAGAGGAGCCGAGTGGGGGATGGGGGAAAGCCTAGGATACTTTCAAGCTCCGCCAAGGGACCCACCTCACTGGCTTGCCCAGGCTTGTGGCCCAGGGAAGCCCTGGAGATCTGGAGCAAGGCAGTATAGGGTCGCTGGGGTCACCCAAGTCCCGCAGTCCCCCTAGGTCTGGTTAACAAGGTCTCTGGCATGGCGGAGGCCTGCCAAACCCCATGCTGCTAGAGACTCCCTCAGAATTGTATTCTATATCCTGAGAAAAGCTGTCAAATTACTCAAGATGGTGTTGTCACCCTGAGAATGCTGAATCTGCATCCTTCTTTGTGGTCACTCTATTTCCTGACTGGTTGTTGGCTAGAGTTAAAGGTGGGCTTGTGGGAATGCTGCTACTGTTTGCTCCAAGGTGTGTTCCCTGATTTTTATGACTTCTTATGGGGTGAGGCATTTTGGAAACACCCAGCTCTGCTCAAGGGTTATCCCTGCTTCTGTTCTCAGGAATGACTCTTGATGGTGCTTTGGAAGCTAGGAAGCTATGTAGTTACTGGGGATCAAACTGAGGTTGTTAGTATGTAAGGCAAGCACCTTATCCCCTTCACCAATTCTATAGCTTCAATATTCTTATACAACCTTTATTTTTTCTTAGAATCAATGCAACTAAAAGGAAACAGAGTGGTAGCACAAGCAGTGGGGCATTTGCCTTTCACGCGACTGATTTGGTTCAATTCCCAGCGTTCCATATGGTCTCCCAAGTCAGGAGCAATTTCTGAGCTCATAGCCAGGAGTAACCCCTGAGCATCACTGGGTAGGGCCAAAAACCAAAAAAAAAAAAAAAAAAGAATAAATAGAAGTAATTTAGAGCCTAAGCTGAACCTGTGCCCCTAAGGTACACCCAACAAACTGAGAATGCCAACACCGATCTGTGATACATTCTTCCCTTACCCTCAGCCAGAAATTGGCCAGATGTGACATCTTTTGCCCTCTAAGCCAAAACATCAAACATTGCTAAATACCTATCCTATTCACTGAGATATATCATATATGAGAATCATATATATCATATATGAGAATATATCATATTCTCAAACTGTGTACAGCTTCAAAACTCAGTTAACTCAACAGAGAAGCTAGTTGACAATTTTCTCAACATACTCAAATAATTCTGTATGGTAAGAAAAATAATATGAAAATCAGATGTATTGTTAGTGGTAGTTTGGTAGAATTAACTCAACAAATTGCTTTTCAAGTAACTGTGAATCTAAAACTATCACTTATACCCAAAATAAAAATAAAAATTGGGAAACTAAGGAGCTGAATTACACACAGAGGAGAGAAACTGAAGCAAATCTACAAACCATCGAAACACTTGAATTTGGTCAATGAGGATCTAAAATCAGCACTTAATACACTGGCAACAGAAATTAAGGAAGCACTAGACTGAAATTAAGCAATTAGTAAATGAAATAATCCAGACAAATAAAATTGAAGGAGCTAAAGAACATGCTAGCAAACCATGGCAGCAGAATATTACAGGGAGAGAACGATAAAAATAATGTGAAGATAAAGCTAGCATTGAGAGGTTGGAGAGATAGCATGGAGGTAGGGTGTTTTCCTTGTATGCAGAAGGATGGTGGTTTGAATCCTGACATCTCATATAGTCCCCTGAGCCTGCCAGGAGCAATTTCTGAGCATAGAGCCAGAAGTAACCACTGAGCGCTGTCAGGTGTGACTCCCCCCCAAAACAAAACAAAACAAAACAAAAAGCTAGCATTGATAAAGAACACAAAAAAGAAAAGAAAGACAAAAATGAAATAAACTGTAAAATAATGAACAAAGGCAAGAGAAATGATTTTAAATTTATAGGTATACTAGAGGTAGAACAAAAGGGAAATGGGGGGGGCGGGAGATAGCATGGAGGTAAGGTGTTTGCCTTTCATGCAAAAGGTCATCGGTTCGAATCCTGGTGCCCCATATGGTCCCCCGTGCCTGCCAGGAGCAATTTCTGAGCATGGAGCCAGGAGTATCCCCTGAGCACTGCCAGGTGTGACCCAGAAACCAAAAAAAAGGGGGGGGGGATGGGAAGAACAAGAGGTGCGCCACCACAGAGACTGGCACACATCACAAAGAACAATCAGTGCTGGCTGGTATATGGAGAGAAAAGGACTGCTGGTAGGAATGTTGGTAGGAATGCCGTCCACTACTGGTAGGAATGCCGTCTACACCAGCATTTATGGAAAACAATATGGAGATTCCTCAAAAAAACTGGAAATTGAGCTTCTATATGATCCAGCTATACCACTCCTAGGGATATAGCCTAGGAACACAAAAATACAATTCAAAACTCCTTTCTCACACCTATATTCATCAGTGCTACTTACAATAGCCAGACTCTGGAAACAACCAAGATGCCCCTCAACAAATGAATGGCTAAAGAAACTGTGGTATATATGCACAATGGAATAATATTATGCAACCATTAGGAGAGATGAAATCATAAAATTCTACTATACATGGATGTACATGAAATCTATTATACTGAGTGAAATAATTCAAAGGGAGAGAGATAGACACAGAATAGTCTCACTCATCTATGGGTTTTAAGAAAAATTAAGGACATTATTTAATAATGCCCAGAGATCATAGAGATGAGGGCCAGAAGGACTGGCTCACAATATGAAGATCACCACAAAGAATGATGAGTGCAGTTAGGGAAATAGCTACACTTACGACTATCATGACAATCTTGAGTGAGAGAAGTAAAATGCCTGTCTTGAATACAGGCAGGGGTTGGGAAGGAGGGAGGTGGGGCATTCGTGGTGGTAGTTTTGCACTGCTGAAGGGGTGGTGTTCCATTTATGGCTGAAACCCAACTACAATCATGCTTGTAATCATGGTGCTTAAATAAATATTTCATAAAAAGAAAGATAATAGCAGGAACTTCCCTGGAATCACTGAAAGGAGGCAGCTGTGCAAGTCTGAGTTCAAAAGAGGACCAAATAAACTAGACTTAAACAGAAAAATGCCAAGACATATAGTATCAAAATGGTAAAGCTAAAGAGAGATATGAACTTCTTTAGGCTGCAAAAGAGATAAAAAAGCTTTTAATATAAAGAAAAGATAAAGAATCACAACATGAAACAGTTCAGAAAAGAAAAGAGTGGAATAACATATTGAAATTACTTAATGAAAGAAGCTTTCTACCTAGAGCCCACTATCTGGCAAAATTCTCATTTAGATGAGAGGAAGTGATTAAAAAATATTTCCAGAGGGGCTGGAGAGATATCACAATGATAAGGCACTTACTTGCCTTGCACGTGCCCAACCCCGGACAAATGGTGGTTCAAATCTCGGCATCTCATATGATCCCCCGTGCCTGCCAGGAGCGATTTCTAAATGCAGAGCCACAAGAAACTCCTGAGAGCTGCTGGGTGCGACCCGCACCCCCCCCCCCAATGTTTTTCCAGAAAAAAAAAAAGAGCTGACAACATTTGTAATAACCAAACTGGCTCTGAATGAATTAAAAATCACTTACATAAACCATAAATAGCCTATTATAGAATCAACAACCCTACACAGTACAATGTTAACTCATCTCTTTATATCAATAATATCCCTAAATGCAAATGGACAAGAGTCTTCTATTCAAAGGCATAGAGCAGTAGGATGGATCATGAAACAAAACTCAACCATTGCTGCTCAAAAGAAACAAATCTAAAATTTCAGGATAGGCACAGGTTCAGAATAAAAGAATGGACAGTAAGTATACAACCTAATGTTCAAAAACAACCGAAAAGTCTGGGAAATCCATAATTATAATAGAAAAAATGCATTCAACCAAAAGAAAGTAATTAGAGACAAGGATGAACACTAATTATTCTCGAGCCGAGCTGCTAAAGATGGGCCCGCGCTGTGGTGTCTACAGGGGATTTGCAGGCAAGACGACAAAATTTTACAATCCTTTTAAATAGAGAAGACCAGGTCCTATGACAAACCCCTAGGACAGTAGAGAGAAAGAGGAAAAGAGAGCTGAATTTGGAAACAGGGTAAGATTAGATTGAGGACCAGGTAAAGGAACAGGTATATAATGTAAAGGGGATAAATATTCCGAAAGGATATTGCTGAAGGTCTGTCAAATCAGGGTTGCAGCAGCTAAGAGTAGAAGCAGTTTGTTCAAATTGCTGCCTCAACTGTTTCTTTCAATTGCCAACACCTCATCACACTGACTCTCTCCACTAGGCAGCCAATCATAATTAAGGTTTTTCTTAAAGGGTTTGACCCCTTTTATGTCTGGCTGGTCCTGGGTTGCTGTTGGGGTAATATTTAATGTAGGACTAGAATTATTGATCAGACTAATAAACCAAGAACTACCAACCATAATCAACATGTAGGCACCAAATATTGGATCATTAAAGTTTGTAAGGCTTTTGCTCACAAACCCAGAGAAATGCATGAATGGAAATGTGATATGAGTAGGATATTTCAACACACCATGCTCACCACTGGGTAGATAATCTCACGCTCTTGCACGCAGCCACCCCATCTCGGCATCCCATATATATGGTCACTCCTCCCTACTTGCTGGGAGCGATTTCTGACTCAGAACCAGGAGTAACCCCTGAGCACCGCCCTGTGTGACTCAAAAACAAAAACAAAACAAACAAAAACCACAACAAATATCCAATCAGACCACAATGCTACAGAGATTGAAATTGACTAGAAAAAGATGTGGAGAAACTCCAACACCTGAAGACTGAACAACATGCTGCTAATAAGTTGATCAAAGAAATAAAAAGATCCTTGAGACTAATAATAATGTATTTACCAAAATCTATGGGACACAGCAAAAGCAGCAGCTAGGGGGAACTCATTGCTACATAGGCCTACATAAAGGAAGAATAAAAAGATAAAACACACCTTAAATGTCTGGAGAACCAATAAGAAATAAACTCAAACACTAGCAGATGAAAGAATAAAAACCTAACCAGAAATCAATGATATAGAAATCAACAAAGTAATACAAAGAATCAATAAAACCAGACACTGGTTCTACAAAAGAATAAATAAGATAAACTATTGGTAAGATCATAAGGTAAAAAAGATAAGTGCTCAAATAAATCCTATCAGAAATTAAAAAGGAGAACTTACAATAAAACCTCCAGATATCCAAATGACAACAAAACCTCCAGATATCCAAGGCATCACAAGAACTTACTATGAAGAACATTACTGTTAAGCTAGAGAACTTGAAAGAAATAGAAAGAAACATGTATTCTTCAAAAATTGAACAAACGGGAAGTAGATAGACTGAACAGGCCAATCACAAGAAAGGAAATTGAAACAGTAGTGAAATTGAAAGTTCAGATCCAGATGGATACATGAGTGAGTTTTACCAAACCTTCAGAGAAGATTGAATGTCATTGATCTTTAAGCTCTTCTAAAAAAAATACAAGAAATAGGAATGCTCCATAATAACTCTTACAATGCCAACATTACATTGATACCTAAAGCTGACATATTAATAGCAAAAATAAAAATTACAGATAAATCTTCTGATGAACACTAGTGCAAAAACCCTTGACAAAATCTTAGTAAAGAATCTAACAGCACATTAAAAAACTTATACCATGATCAGGTATGTTTTAACCAGGTGATTCAAGAATGGTTCAATATACCAAAATAAATTAACATCATATACCACATCAGTAAAAGGAAAGTTAAAAATCTTATGATCAGAAGCCTGAGTTGTGGCGCAAGCGGTAAGGCGTCTGCCTTGTCCATGTTAGCCTGGGGTGGACTGCGGTTCTATCCTCCAGCATCCCATATGGTCCCCCAAGACAGGAGCGATTTCTGCGTGCATAGCCAGGAGTTACCTAAGCATCACTGGTGTGGCCTCCCCCTAAAAACACAACTAAAAAAATCTTATGATCATATCATTCAATGCAGAAAAAGTTTTTGACATGGACCATTTATTATAAAAAAAAAACCCTCAGTAAAATAGGGGTGAAAGGAAACTTCCTCAAAACAATAACAGCCCAAAACTGACATTAATGTTAACAGTGAAAACCTGAAAGCATTTCCATTGAGATCATACATTAGACAAAGATGTCCATTCTCTCCACACTTAATCAACATATTTGAAGTCCTAGCAAAAGTAGTCAGGCAAGAGAAAGAAATCAAAGGGATCCAAATTAGAAAAATGGAAGTCAAATTATCTCTATTTGTGATATGATATATTGAAGAACCTGAAGAGTCCACAGCAAGTTCCTATAAGCAGTAAGCCAATACAGCAAAGTGGCCAGCTACAAAGTCTATACACAAAAATTAAGGAATCCATTCCTTTAATTCCTTGATTCAGAGGAGAAAGAGATCAAAGAGTTTATCCTATTTAAAATAGTGTCCAAAAATCAAGTACCTAAGGAATCAATTTAAGAAAAGAAGTATGAGACCAAAACCATCAAATCTTCAAGATACTTTAAAAATAAATTGAAGACCTTAGGAAATGAAAAAAACATCCCACGCTTGAGTATTATAAGAATCAATATTGTCAAAATGGCCCGATTACCTAACCTGCTGCATAGATTCAATGTAATTCCTATCCAAATTTAGACAACATTCTTCAAGGACTTAGACCAATCAATTATAAGTTTGTTTGAAATCATAAAAGACCCTGAATAGCCAAAACCATATTGAAAAATAAGAAACTGAGCGTCATCTCATTACGTAACTTGAAGTTGTGCTACAAAGCCATAGTGATCAAAATAGCATGGTACTGGAATAAAGACATACTCCCTGAACAATATGTCAGAACAGAATATCCAATGACAAACCCCAAAAGTATACAGTCAACTATTTGGATAATGGGGTTAAGAACATGAACTGGAATAAAGACAGTCTCTTCAACAAATGGAACAATTTGATCATTACATGTAAGAAATTAAAGCTGGACCCATCTGATACACAAAAGCTTATTTAAAGTGGATCAAAGACCTTCAGACCATAACTGAATCTATAAAGTACACTGAGGAAAACCTAGGCAGAATGCTTTAAGACCCAGGCATCAAAGGAGTCTTCAATGATATGAAGTAAATGGCAAAGGCTACAAAATCAAAACTAAAAAAAAATACCACTTATCAAAATAAGTTTTCTTTATGCCAGAAGAAACATGGGTTAAAATTAAAAGATAGCTGAATGGAAGAAAACATTTGTCCTTAACCTATCAGCTAAGGGATTGACATACAGGATATATAAAGTATTCACAAAGATTAAATCCCAAAATCAAAAAATGGAAGTTGTGAAAATTTATCAAAGGAAAACCAATAGATGTCCAACACACACATAACAGTAAGCATCACTTGGAGAAATCCAAACCAAGATGACAATGAGATATCATTTCACACCAGTGAGAATGGCACATATCAAAAATACTAAAAATAAAATGTATTGTCCTGGATATGATGCAAAGAAACTCATTCACTGCTGGTGGGATCAAATAAGTCTGGCCCAACCCATATGGAAAACAGTGTGGAGGGGTCTCAGTAAATTCAGAATTAAGCTGCCATATGATCCAGAAATCCAACCTTTGAGTACATAGCCCTATGACATAAAAACATTCATTTAAAATGACTTTGTTGGGGCCTGCACGGTGGCGCTAGAGGTAAGGTGTCTGCCTTGCCAGCACTAGCCTAGGACAGACCGTGGTTTGATCCCCCGGCATCCCATATGGTCCCCCAAGCCAGGAGAGACTTCTGAGTGCATAGCCAGGAGTAACCCCTGAGCGTCACTGGGTGTGACCCAAAAACAAGCAAACACAAAAAATGACTTTGTTGCAGCACTCAGTACAAAAACTAAGATTTGGAATCAACCTAGATATCCAACAACAGACGAATGGATCATGAAGAGGTGGTACATATATACAATAGAATACTACACATCAAGAAGGAGTGATATAATCATGCAATTTCCTGAAACATGGATAGAACTGGAAAATATCATGTTAACTAAAATAAGCCAGAAGAAGAAAGATAAATACAGATGGTATCACTTGTATGTGGTATAACTGCATGAAGGCATGAAATAGTTTAGAGGGGGGTTGTGTAGATTACTTTTGGCTCCAAAGTATAGTGAGAAGGAAAGAAATTGTGTAAAAAGAGAAAAATACATAGTAAAATAATTGGGGAAGAGAGGGGCAGGAGAGAAAGGGATTCGGTTACATTGGTGGTGTTAAGGAAAGACAATTACCGTATATACTTGAGTATAAGCTGACCGGAGTATAAGTCAACCCCCCCTTCTCAATTTTACCCTAAAAACTGGGAAAACTTAGTGACTTGAGTATAAGCCGAGGTGGAAAATGCAGCAGCCACTGGTAAATTTCAAAAATAAAAAGATATACCCAAAACAATTACAATAGTCGAGGAATCCATGGGTTAAATGTTTTTCAATTGCTAAAAAAAAAAACTGTAAACTAGCAACAATAACTTAAAACTTTAAATAAAGTGCAGAAAAACATAGCTTAAGAGGTAATCAAGCTAAATGACAAAGGTTAAAATCCTTCAAAACGGAATTCCTCCTCCTTCTCATTTGTATGTCCGAACAGAGCTTCAGCTATATCTGATGTGATAGTATCAGCATAGACATTGTCATCATCACTGAGTTCGCAGATATCATCATCACTATTGTTGGTCTCATACAAAGCGCAGAATATAGTGGCGTACAGTTTAGAACAGCCGCCGACCTCTTCACCTCAGCCCTGACTTGGAGACTGAGCTGAAGCACCACCCGCTCCAGCAGGCGGCAGGCAGATGATGACTCGTGCATTTGATTCGATACACATGCACTGAATCAAATAACCTGTATGAGCCAAGTATAAGCCGAGTTTGAGGTTTTCAGCACAAATTTTGTGCCGGAAAAACTCGGCTTAGACTCGAGTATAAATGGTAAATATCCGAACCATGGAGTCAACAGCACTGACATGAGACCCAAACTTTAACAAACTTTGAAAAGTGCCTGTTAAGATGGCAGGCTGGGAGAGTGAGGTATGGATCAACTCTAGGAGCATTGGTGGAGGCAGGTTGACACAGGTGGTGAGATTGTTGTACTTCTAAAACTCAACTATGAATTATTTTTTGTAAGTCACAGTGCTTTAATTAAAAAAAAATCGGGGTCGGGCGGTGGCGCTGGAGGTAAGGTGCCTGCGCTAACCTAGGACGGACCATGGTTCAATCCCCTGGTTCCCCATATGGTCCCCCGTGCCTGCCAGGAGCGACTTCTGAGCGAATAGCTAGGAGTAACCCCTGAGCATCACCGGGTGTGGCCCAAAGACCAAAAAAAAAAAAAATCTAAAGGCAATTAGAGCTTTTGTTTTTGTTTTTGTTTTGTTTTATGGCCATTCCCAGCTTACTTCTGGTTCTGCACTCAGGAATACTCCTGTTGGTACTTGAGTGACCTTATGGTATGGAGAGAACAAGCAAGGTTGACTTCATGCAAGGCAGTGCCAAACTGCTATACAGTCTCTCTTGTGCAAGAGCTTCTCCTTTTCTGAGGTATCCACCCACCTTCTCTGGTGGGGCCTAAGTTTCTGCATCTGTGTGGTGCCTCATTTTATCCATCTTCAAAATGCACATTATTTAAATCTCAAAGGGGACAGACACATTTTCTGCTTTGGGGAAGCTTCAGGGCCAATGTCTTTTTTTATTTGTTTTGTTTTTTTGTTTTTGTTTTTGGGCCACACCTAGTGATGCTCAGGGGTTACTCCTGGCTATGCGCTTAGAAGTCGCTCCTGGCTTGGGGGACCATATGGGACACTGGGGGATCGAACTGCGGTCCTTCCAAAGCTAGTGCAGGCAAGGCAGGCACCTTACCTCTGGCGCCACCGCCCGACCCCCAATGCCTTATTTTTATTTATTTAAAAAAAAAAATCACAATTGTCCACCGCCTCCTTTCTCCTTCTGCCCTCTTCCTCTTTCCATGACCACTCCCCTCCCTCCCAATTTATGATGTTTCCTAGTCTGCCCAGACTGGATGGTTTGAGCTTCAGAGTTCTGCCAACTTCTCGGCCTCCACAGGCCACAGTTTTCTGAAAGCTGTAGAGGGGAGAACAGAAGTTCTCCAGTGAGCAGCTGCTCTACATTTCCAAGCTAGACACAACAAACAATGAAATGGGAGAAGAGGTCTCTGAGCAGGTTTGAGGAGTAAACAGAAATAGATAGCTAAAGCTAGGACATTTCCCTCTTTCTATTTTTGGAAGCATTCCCTGAATACTTGTTGTCAGGTGCTAGGCCAGACACCTCTGCCTTTTCTCATCTGATCTTCACAGCAGCCCAGGAGTCACAGAAGCATGTAATGGCCCAGACAGGTGAAGACACACCCAGGCTTACACAGCTGCTGGTGAGTAAGCATCACAAGAGCATCACAATGCTTAGACTTCTTAATTCTGACACAAATAAACAGTTGGTGAGGCCAGGGCTAGGAGTGGAAAGGTAGGCGGAGGGTCTTAACTTCTGCTGCAAGATGTAGATAGAATTGTGCTACTGTGAAAGTTTGGCCTAAAAAGCAAAATGAGTAGCAGACATTTGAGTGGACTGACTGGAGGTGAGCTCTACAAACCATAAAGATGATCAGTTCTGATCAGAACATATAACAAGAGACTCTAGGTAAAGAGAAATAGCTCAAAGAGCTGGATCATCTGCTTTACATGATTCCTGGGACCATAAGAGAGGATATAAGATAGGGCTTTTCTGCCTTTGGAAAAAAAAACAGGGTACAGAGAAGAGGATGTATATCCGGCAATGACCAGGACATGCTTAAATCAGGACATGCTTAAGGGGTGGAATGTGGAAACTGTGGCACAGAAGGGGACCCGGGGTCTTTTTAGAAAAAGGGGTCTTTGAGAAACCCAGAGCATGGATCAAGCTTGTAACAGTTGAATTGAGAAGAAAGGCTGTTCCATATAAGGGAACAGCTTGAAATCAGTGGTATCCAGGAGAAAGAGGGCTGGGTCAGGAGCAGGGAAGACAGTGGCTTGAATAAAGTGTGAGCTACAGTGCTAGGGTAGAAAATGAGCTTAGGAAATGTGTTCTATAAATGGCATCTTATTTTTTATTTCTTTATTATTTTTTCGTCTTGGAATCACACCCAGTGATGCTCAGGGCTTACTCCTGGTAATATACTCAGGGATCACTCCTGATGGTCAGGGGACAATATGAGATGCCATGAATTGGTCAGATGTAAGGCAAATGTCCTACACACTGTACTATCACTCCAGCCCTAGAAATGTTTTTTTCAAGGGTGGGTTTTAAGAGAATTGGACCCCACTCAGAGGGGCTTTGGGCTACTTTGATTTGGTGAACATGGGTCACTTCCACCCATGCTGAAGAGCGATGTCTAAAATCAAACTCAGGGCTCCCGAATGAAAATAATCCACAGATTAGAAAGGTCTTGACCTTTCCTATTGCTTCATTCTGTGCTATTCCATTGCTCACCCCCACCATAGAATATTTTAGGCTGGAGGTCAGCTACTCCATTCTACAAAGATGAAACTTGAGTTTGCAGTATGTTTTCTCTATACTTCTTTCTCTATCATGATCTAGTCATTCTTTAAGGACTCCTCTATTTTTGCTCTATCCATAAAATATTTGTGATTAAACATAAAATTAATATTGCCCCAGGGCAGAATAGTGAATGATAGGGTTTGGGACCTGGGGAGTTTGATTCCTACTTGAATTCCATACCATGCCTGGAGCACTGTAGAGATAGTTCAGATCTTCAACCAGGAGGCAAGAGTAATTGAATGTAACTCTAAAACCAGCAACTTTGAGGTCTGGAGCCATCGCTCAAAGCTGAGCCAAATTGCATGCTTTGCCAACAGGAATTTGGGTTTGATCCCTATCACTAACTATCTCTATCACTATCCCTATCCCTATCAATGTGGGGCCCCAAACTAATAAACTAAATAAAAATTTGTGTAACCTTGAATAAGCCATCTTCTGGTTTCAAATCCCTGTTTTCTTGTGTCTAAACAGGGAACTTAAGTGAAGAACCATAAACTAGAGAGGGTGGGAAAAAACTGACCGGCATGCAGCATGCAAGTGTAGCATTCATTTTCAGGCACTTTTTGGGTGTCCAATTGACACTGCACTTCAGGAGAGACTAATCAATACTTGATGACTCTTAACAGTCACTGGAAGAAAAGGGCCTGAAATCTCAAAATGGCTCAATACCAGATTAGAACAGCAGCAAAAGAGGGGATTTGAGCAGTCTGGTGAAGGAAGGATTGGTGGACAGGACAGCAAAGGCCTTCCAGGCAGGAGGAGACAAAGCCAGATAGAAGTGTGACAGGTTGCTTGAGGGGGGTAATGGTGAGTGGGCTCAGGAGAGTGGGACTGGGTTGGAGTGCCCAGTGGTGCACAATGAGGTACCTGTCTCAGAGGACAGATAGGACTGCCTACAGTAACCCATGGTCTGATCAGTGGCCATTTGAAGGAACTTGTACTTCAATTAGATCCTCAAACAAACTCCCTGACCTCCCTGTCTCTGAGTGATACAACAGAGATGACTGATTCAGAAGGCTCCTTCCTACTCAGTCGCTCACAGGAGAAACCATCTGTGGGCATTATGGACCGGGTGGTTAAGGAATCTAGGATATATGCTCTTGTCCAGGTGTCTTCCCTCAAGTTGCAGTCTAGGTGGACAGGGCCTTAAAATCTCCACCACCCTTATTCCAGAATACAGACTTCGGGCACAGGTGACTTTGGGGCTCAGCACAGGACCTCTCCTGGGCCATTCCTACATTCCTACAGGTCAGGTGCTTAGGAGATCTTCAGGAACTCCCTCCATGCAAAGTAGTGTGCTCAGCCCTTTAGCTATCTTTCTGGTCCCAAATCATAATAAATCTTTTTTAAAGAAATTTTTAAAATTTATTTAATTAATTTTGTTTGTTGTGTTTTGGATCATACCTGGCAGTGCTCAGGGGTTACTCCTGACTCTACACTCAGAAATCACTCCTGGCAGGCTCGGGGACCATAAGGGATACTGGGGATTGAACCCAGATAAGTCATGTGGAAGGCAAATGCCCTACCCACTGTGCTATCACTCCGGCCCCTCAAATCATAATAACTCACCAAAATTTTATTTTATTTTATTTTATTTTTTATTTTTTTGGTTTTTGGGCCACACTCAGTGACACTCAGGGGTTACTCCTGGCTATGCGCTCAGAAGTCGCCCCTGGCCTGGGGGACCATATGGGGCACGGGGGATCAAACCGTGGTCCAAGGCTAGCGCAGTAAGGCAGGCACCTTATCTCCAGCGCCACCGCCCGGCCCCTCACCAAAATTTTAACTCTACAATATGCTTTGTTCTTCCCAGTTAGACTGACAGCTTTATATGGGATAAAAGAAATTTTGCCTTCTTTCTAGTTCCCTCCACCTTTGGTCTCTTGTTTGGTATTTACCCAGAATGGGACTTTAGGGACAAAGTAATTGTACGTGGGTTCTATTTTATTTTTCTTAATGTTCTTTGGCTGAAACTTCAAAGTTAAGATAGCAGCAAGGGGATTTCTGAGAATTCTGTTTTTGAGTGATTGTCCTTCCACTGTAACTTTACCTTGTCCTCTCTCTTTGCATCTTTGTTCTCATAATTAAAAATAAAAAATTTAAAAAAGAATGCATAGTTTTTATTTGTCACTAAAATCATTGTTTATAGTATAGATTATAGTATATATAGATTATAGTACACTTGAAAAACAGAAAAGTAAGAAAAAATACCACCTGCATGCTTTTTGCTTATTTTAACGTGGGCACTATAATTTTTGACACTGTTAGTTGTAATATTTCAGGCATACATTGTTGCTACACCATCTCTTATCACCAGAGTATCAACATCCCTCTGCCACAGTCTCTGGGTCCTTTTCAACCTTCACTGCATTCTCCACTTAGCAAACTCAGTAGAGGCTCAGTTTGACTCTTAGGGTCTGTTACCAATGGCCATCTTAAAATTCCATTTCTATGTTTACTTGAGAGATGATGTACTGTCTCTCCAGTTTTGATTATTTTGACTAATTTTTTGTTTGCTTTTTTGGGCCACAACCTGGTGGTGATCGGAAATCACTCCTCGAAGTCTCAGGGGACCATGGAATGCCAAGGATCATACCCTCATCAGCCACATGCACAACAAACTACACTCTGTGCTGTCACTCCAGCCCAATTTTTTCCCATGAAAACTTTAGAGCTTTTTTCTTTAATTTTATTTTATTGAAACAATTGTGATCTACAGAGTCCTTTATAGTTGAATTTCAGATATACAATGATTCAGGACCCTTCCCATCACCAGTAAACCTCCTTCTACCAATGGACCCAGAGTGCATCCCACCACCCTTTGCCCTGTGGCCTGCCAGTGTAACAGGCCCTTTTGAGTTTAGATTGTTAAAGTTTAGGTCTTTTGTTTCTACTATCATTGACTTTGGGTTGGATATTTAGTTCTGTCCTTATTTATTTCCCCACCAATGCATCTGAGATCACTTAGCCCCTGGTCCCTAGCCTTTCTTGATTCCTTTCTTAGTAGTTTTATAGAAAAATATGGGAATATGTGGTAAAAATTAAATATCCCATATCTCAAGGTTCTATGAAAAAGGTGGGAGTGGGTCCCGGAGAGATAGCACAGCAGCCTTTGCCTTGCAAGCAGCCGATCCAGGACCAAAGGTGGTTGGTTCGAATCCCAGTGTCCCATATGATCCCCCGTGCCTGCTAGGAGCTATTTCTGAGCAGCCAGCCAGGAGTAATCCCTGAGCACCACCGTGTGTGGCCCAAAAACAAAAAAAATACAATAAATAATTTTTAAAAAGTTTTGTGTATGGCAGGGTTTTTTTTTGTTTGTTTTCCATAGGCACAGCAATATACTGAGAAAATAGAAAGGAAAAACTTTTGCCTAAAAACAGGAGACCTTACCCATGAAGCATCCTGACATCAGACCATGGCTCTGGGCATACTAATTGTCTAATCCCAAAGTCTTTCTCTGTGGTCCCAGTAAAAGTTCTTCACAATCATGGTTGTTGCATTCAGGTTTCTGTAGTTAGAGGTCCTAGTTTTTGTACAGATACTCTGTAGACGTCAAGGTGACACAGAGTGTCTTCTGTTTTCATCTCACCATTAGGTGGCAATGGAGAGAACCCTGGCCTGAAAGCAGGTTGTTGTTACCAAGTAGTCAAGGTGTCATCTGAACCCACTTTGGAGCAAGTTGATGCTAGGGCAACACTAGGGCCTTCCCTGGTAGAAATCTGACTCCTGGTGCTGGTGTAGAAAGTGCTAGTTCATTTGGGACATTGGTGATAAGAATGTTGAACTGGTGATGGGTGGTGTTCTTTACATGACTGAAATCCAAACACAATCATGTAATCAAGGTGTTTAAATAAAAAAAAATATATATACACACACACACACATATATATATATATATATATATATATATATATATATATATATATATATATATATATATATAAAGAAAGTGCTGGTTCAATAGATGGGATCCAAGGTTTTGGGATGAATGTCCAAATATTTTTTTACTATTTTTGAGTCAATATCATTCTCAGAGATATGTTTTGTTCAGGATAAGAAACAACTACATTTGGGCTGGCTA
>PVKC010023425.1:0-17289 GCA_004027635.1 Crocidura indochinensis
CTATTATCATCATCCTGCTGTTGGTCTCATAAAAAGCGCAGAATACTGTGGGTTAACTAGTTCAGTGGCATACAGTTCAGTTGAGCGGCCTACCTCTTCAGCTCAGCCATGACTTGTGGACTGAGCTGAATCACTTGCCCTTTTCAGCAGATGGCATTAGACTGGAGACTAGTGCATTTGACTCAGTGCGCATGCACCACATCAAATAGCCTGTATGACCAGAGAATAAGCCAAGTTCGGGGTTTTCGACACAAATTTTGTGCCGGAAGAACTCAGCATATACATATACATATATATATATATATATATATATATAGATAGATATAGATATATAAACTTGAAGATCAAGGAAAATTCAGAGAATATGAATGATTTGAGTATGAGGGGTCGGAGAGATAGTACATAGGACAGTTTTCTTGTACAGGGTGAACCTGATTTTGATCCCTGGTTCCCCATATGGTGGTCCCTATCACCACCAGAAATACAATTCCTGAATATGCTGGGTATGTCCCCAAAAAACAAAGAAGTAAGGTATGAGGTGGGGACATTTTGTAATTACTGGTATGCCCATATTGGAAATTGTATTTTATTTAATTGATATTTTTTCCATACTCTTGAATCTTTTTTTGCTGTGGTGGTTGGTGTGGGGAGCAAAAAAAAAAAAAAGTCAGGGGTTACTCTTGGCTCTGTGCTTAGAAATTATTCATGGCAGGCTTGGGGAAACTTGGAATATCTGAAATCAAACCCAGGCAAAAGCCTTCTACCTGCTGTGCATTATAAAACCCTACCATTTTTGCTATTGCTTTGACCCCATGCTCTGGAGTCTTGAGGCAAAATACTTATGCCTCAACTATTAGTTCCTTAGCATTTACTATTCTGTATATTCTAGTCAGTTTTAAAGAATTTTCCAAATCCATTGAACTATGATTAGTGATGTTAGACAATAATTACCCAAAAACAAACAAACAAAAAGGATTGTGAATGATAGAAAGTAGTAAACAAGGGAACTTTAAGAATTCTTCTCATGTTTTGTGTCCTGTTCGTGTTCTTCTAGGTTTTGCTTCTTAATATGCACAAATTCACTGAATTGTACACTTGCTCATGTATTTTTGCATATATTTTTTCAAAATGCATCACATCACAAGATTTTGAAAACAGAAATCCAGAAAATAGGTAATACTATAAATGAGGTTAAGCATAAAGTGAAGTATAAAAGCTTGTTGTTTGCATTCTAATTTAGTCATCAAAATAGTGTTTACATTAGTGTTTTATGTTGATGGATAAAGTTGCACATCATCACCTCTGAAGTGCTCATGACATCACTTTTATTATGACACTTCTGGCATTTCCCCTTCTCTTTCTCCCACTGTTGTTGATGGATAGTTAGCAATCTTGTTTTGCAGGGAATTTTTTAAACCCTTTGTGCCACAACAATGATGCTTAGGGTTTACTCTCTTCACAGTATTGGAGAGACAATATGGGATACTGGGGATTAAACTCAGGTCAGCTGCGTGCAAGGCAAATGCCCTACTTTTGGTATTGACCGATATGATTTTGATGCATAAGTTTGCCTTATTTTATTACTATCAATATGCCCAGGGCATAATTATTACTTTAGAAAAGATCGTGAATGACATTGTCATTCTTTTTTTTTTTTTTTTTTGGTTTTTGGGTCACACCCGGCAGTGCTCAGGGGTTACTCCTGGCTCCATGCTCAGAAATTGCTCCTGGCAGGCACGGGGGACCATATGGGGCACCGGGATTCGAATCGATGACCTTTTGCATGAAAGGCAAATGCCTTACCTCCATGCTATCTCCCGGCCCAGTGCCCTTGTGTTACTTTTAACCTATATCATTGCCCCTATCAACTCCCCTTTCTCCACAAATCTAATTTTCTCAGACTTGTAATCAGTGCCCAGGATTGATTATTAATTCACTTTATTTGTGCCCTTGTTTTCTTTCTTTATATACTATGAATGAGTAAGATCATTTTTTATTTGTCCTTCATCCTCTGACTATTTTGTTCAAAACAATAATCTCCAGTTTCATCCAAATTGTCATGATTTAATTTATTTTCTTTAGATATATAATATTTCATTGTATGTATGTCTCACAGTTTCTTTTTCCATTCAGCTGTTTCCAGTCATTTGTGTTCTGAATGATTACTCTAAATGGTGCTTCACCTAAACTGGAGCAGAACTTTTTATTTTTATTTATTTATTTATTTTGATTATAAAGTAGTTTATTCCAGGAATGCAATGTTGATTTAACATTAAAAAATCAATGCAATGCACTATATTTTAAAATGACCAAGCATATTATTATAATATAAATTTATTTTCTTTTATTTTTAATTATGAGAATAAAGATACAAAGAAAGAGGGTAAGGTAAGGTTACAGTGGAAGGATAGTCACCCATAGGCAGAGGAAAGGCTGAGCGCATGGCTGCTGTTTTTATTTTTTTTATAAGGTCTCTGGGTGTTCGAGGAGGCTGGTCTCTGGATATGCCTTGATCTTAGTGGCTCGGTGGAAGGGAGGCAGAAGCTGGTGCCCAGAGACGCCTTGGTCTTAGTGGCTTAGGTGTTCCTCAGTGTAGCAGCTCAGCGGCAAAGAGGCGGAGAGAGAGAGGCCGGCGCCCGGCTTCTGGCATTTTTAAAGTCCCGGTGTGACCAATCGCCTGGCTCGGACAGCCCCACGTGTGTCGGGAGCCATCTTCCCCAGGTTTTCTCGGTGTGGTTGCTCAGCGGCGAAGAGCGGAGGAGAGCGAGCAGAACTTTTTAATTGTAATTTCTTATTTTCTAATTTAGGCTAAGACAGTCTATTTTATTCAAATTTATTTTTTATTTTAGTTTTGAACCACATCAACATGCTCATGGCTTACTTCTGGCTCTGCATTCATGAATTACTCTTGGCTGGTTGGGAGACCATATGGCATGTTGGGGATTGATCCTAATTTGAGTACTTGCAAGGAATATTCCTACTCAGTATTTTATATTCAGTTTTGTGTATTGTATGATGTAGCGTTTTGAGGTCCACTTCTCCTTATCAAACCAAAAGTGTGACTGTTTTTACACCCAAAGCTTGTGTTTTTCTAAATTCTTTTTATATGTTTGTAAAATATTGTTACTGTTTTTGGGCTTTTTTTCTGTACCTTTTTTTTTTTTTTTTTGGTTTTTGGGGGTTTTGTTTTCTTTAATGTGTATGTAATCACTGTAGCTGACAGTGACTTGAAATAAGACTACCATCAGCTATATGGTGTATATATATATATATATATATATATATATATATATATATATAATATACTATATTTTAGTATTGTTTAGGCTATTTTTAAAGACATTACTTTTTTATTAGCTAATCAATTTCTTTTTCTAAGAAGGAAGAAATGACTCTTTAAGGAATAATAATGAAACTTAAAAGGCCATATATGAATCTGGAAAGATACATACTCCACCTTTAAAACTTTTCTTTATTTTTTAAATATAGATATTTTGCATATTGTTAAACAAATTTAAAAATATTTCACGTTTCTAGTCCTATTTTAGCGAAATTATCTTATTTGAAATCTGCTTTGTTTGCTTCTGCACTAAGCATTGTTTATGACTGAAACCCAACTACAAACATGCTTGTAAATCATGGTGCTTAAATAAAGATTATATATATTAAAATAAGTAAATAAAAAGAAAGAAAACATTGATTGGGGGGAAGGGTATTGAGCCACACTGCGTGACCTCAGGGTTTTCCTGGTTCTGTACTCAGAATTTGCTCCTGGCAGGCTCTGGGGACCATATGGGATGCTGAGCATCAAATCCATGTATGTTTGGGTTAGCAGCTTGCAACTTACCGTTGTGCTATCATTCCAGCCCTAAGCATAGGTTTTTAAAGTAATTGTGTATTACATATTGTTCATTTAAATTATTACTAGGTTTTTAGAGTGATATTTTGGGGATTTTTTTTTCTTGATATTTGAGTCACACCCAACAGTGGGTTACTCGTGGCTCTATGCTCAGAAATCGCTCCTGCAGGCTCAGGAGACCATCTGGATGCTGGGATTCGAACCATCATCTGTCCTTCTGCATGCAAGGCAGAAGGCCTTACCTCCATGCTATCTCTTTGACCCCTTGGGGATATTTTTACATAAAATCATGTCATACCTGAATATTTAACTTATTTTTCAGACTTACTAAAATATTTTTAGCAATTAGAATTATAGTTCTATTTAAATTTTATTGTATTGTTATGAAGTACTTACTGTTGATGCTTTTGGCTATATTTCTATTGCTGTACTTTTAATTTTTTCTGAATGTACTGATTTATTATACTGACTAGAAACTTTCATGCAGTCTTGATTAGTAGTGAAAACAGATATTTTATTTTTCTGGTCTTGGAGAAAGGTATTTTCACCTTTAAAACATTAAATTATTTAGGCACATATTACCCTAGGCCCATACACATGGTTTCCACATGCACATGTTGCCCACATCTCTCCTGTTGAGATGTGTACTTTCCTATGCTCCTGCTTTAACTTGGGGATGTATATGGAGGTCTCTCCACCTTTTGAGAAGCCTACACTGTCTCTTGAGTACATTAGTCTTTTTCTTATTCTCTATCCCCTTTTCTTAGAATTTCCAAATAAAACCTATTTTAACTTAAATTTTTTTTATTTTTTTAATAGATAATGTTAGGCTTAGAAAGTTTTCTTGTTTTATTAATTTAATTTTATTAAATTATATATATTAACATTCATAGAAGCACTGATTTTTATATTACTGTTAATATTAGTTTCATGTATACAGGGAGTGTATCAATACCATACTCCCCACCAATATTCATTTTTCTCTATCATTGTCTCGGGATTTCATCCTTCTATCCCCTACCAGGGTGCCTACCCTTTGTAATCTCATTTGGTAAACTGTTTATCAAGTACACTGCCTTTGATGATCATATTCTTTTCTTCTAGTTTTCTCTTGTTCTGCTGTATTATTAGAATACAGTGATTCAATTTTTGATTTATATCCTTTTTGCAGTGACGGGCAATCCAGGTCTCAAGCATATAAGCCATTTATGGTACTTTACCATTAAATTATATTTCTAGCCTCAGCTATTATTGAAATTATTTCTTGTTGGTTATGTATTAGATTTGATTTACTAATGTGTTAAATAATTTTAGTCCTATGAATTGGTAGGATATTGAGATCTCATTTTCTGTATTTCTAGATATTTGTCTTTAGTTTCAAGATTAAGCTAAACGAAGTTAGGTAGCATTTCTTTAACCTTTATTTTTACACTTTTCTATCTGATTGGTAATTATTCTTGAATATTTGATAGTGTTCACTAATCATTGTTATTTTTAATATATACAGAACTCTTCACACTTTATTTATCTTACATTTGTTAGGTTTTAATGTCACAAATTATTCAGAAGTTCTTTATTTCTGTAACTTATATAGTGCATTCTTTCATTGTAATTTAGTCACAATGTTTCTGTGTCAGTAATTCTCATCATTATTTTTTATTTACATTTGTTTATCTGCTGTAGGTAGAATTAGATCATTGGTTTAAAACTGTTCTTTGCTAAGATAAATAAAAACTTATTTTCCTCTCACATATGTTCTAGTTTATATTTCACAAGTTTTGTTATATTGTGTTTTATTGTAATTTAGTACTAAATATCTTCATTTTTCTACCTTTATTATGATTTATAAAAGTTTGACTTTTAATTATGTGAAACTTTCAGATGAACTTTTATTTTTGATTATTAATTTTCATGTGGTCAGAGAAGAGAGATCCTATATTTTATTTGGGACCCTAATTTTGGGGGGTTCAAACATGGGGTGCTCAGAGGTTACTCCTGTTTGTGCACTCAGGAATTACTCCTGATGATCTCAGGGGAGCATATGGTTGTTGTTGACTAGCTCTTGGTGTCTGGTTGAATTAGAGGACTTTTTTGACTCCTCTTGAAGAAAGTGGATGCATGAGCAGCGAAATATGAAGAAATGAGACCACACAATGAATGTATGAGAGAAACAGTGTTAGTGTTATAAGTTTAATATCCAGACTTGGTTTTTTTTTTTTTATATATAGGATGCATATTGCCAGTCACAGGTATAAAAATAATTGTTCAGATTTTGTGCTGAAAACTCGGCTTATACTCAAGTATATACCGTAGTTTTTTCCATTCTGTATCCTAATCACTATTTTATTTGAGGTGCAGAAGCTTCTCAGCTTAGTATAGTCCCATCTGTTTAGCTCTGCTTCTGCTTGTTTGGAAAGTGATATTTTCTCAATAAAGATGTCCTTATTCTCATTGCCATGGAGTGTTTTACCTTCGTGTTGTTCTATGTACCTTATGGTTGTGGGTCTGATATCCAGGTCTTTATTCCATTTGGATTTGACCTTTGTGCATGGTGTTAGAGGAAGATCTGAGTTCACTTTTTGCATGTGGCTGACCAGTTGTCCCAACACCACTGTTAAAGAGGCTTTCCTTGCTCCATTTTGCTTTTATTGCACCTTTATCAAAGATTAATTGATTGTATGTCTGGGGAACAGTCTCTGAATACTTAACACTATTCCATTGATTTGAGGGTCTTTATTCCATTACCACATTTTTAAATTTCTATAGCTTTGTAATACAATTTAAAGTTGGACAAAGTGATGCCTCTCATATTTCTTTTTCTAAGGGTTACTTTAGCAACACGTGGGTGTTGATTGTTCCAGATGAATTTTAGGAGTGTTTGATCCACATCTTTGAAAATGCCATGGGTATCCTTAGAATAGGGGTCTCGAACTCAATTTACCTGGGGATCGCAGGAGGCAAAGTCGGGGTGAGGCAGGGCTGCATAAGGGATTTCACAAAAAAAAAAAAAAAAGTCCTCAAACGTCATTATTAACAGTTTTAATTATTTCTTCTGAACATGAATAGAACATCGAGTGAAGATCATGAACCGTTCTTCTGAACATGGCATCTTTTGCCTATTCCTTGCTGCAAGAGACTTGACAGCGCTTCTTCTTACAAAGCTGAACCACATTTGGCTTTAGAGAAGAAGCAGTTGAGACCCTCAGTATGGCTTGAAGATGATCATCATTAAGTCCAGACCTGTACTTTGACTTACTGAACTTCTATGTGGAGAATAACTTTTCACACAAATATGTGCTCCCAAAAAGGCACATGGTGCACTTGAACATTCAGGAAAGCTCAGGGAAGCTGGGGGGCAATTCTCTCAAAAATTGCTATGCACGTCTGCTTTTCCACTAATCTCCCTGAACTTGGCTTTGAGATCAGAGTTGCATTGCAGGTCAGTGAGCTTGAGACCCCTGCCTTAGAGGAAATGCATTTAATCTGTACAGTACTTTGGGGAGCATTGCCATTTTAATGATGTTAATCCTCCTAGTCCATGAACAGGGTATGTGCCTCCATTTTCTTGTGTCTTTTATTTTAGAGATAAAAATTGAATAGCAACTCACAAAATCATAATTCAAAATATCAAGGACCTTACCAATGATCCTGAAGATAAAATACAAGCCTATACCACAAAAGAGACAATGGAAATGAAATTCTAAATAATGGAAGAAAATGTATTAGAGAAATACTTGAAGGGGAGAAAAAATGACTAAGGGGAAGAAAAACTAATGAAGGAGAAAATAGTTAAAAACTTCACCAGACATTGAAGTGCACTGATTCAAGATGTCCATAGAGTACTAAACAGTTTACACCCAAATACCAGTATCGAGACATATTGCAATCAAAAGATGTAGATGACTTAATGGGTCAAGAGAGAAGCAAAACCCAAAATACAAGGAAAACCTTGTATAAGCCCATAATATCTTTGAAAGCTCTCGTGAAAGTAAGTAGACAATGGGATGATATATTCAAAGTTCTGTCAAGAAAAATCTTTGACCTAATCTTCTGTTATGCAAAGCTATCATTCAGATCCTAGAGATAAAAACATTCTTAGATAAATTAGAGGTTGAGACATTTGCTACATTTATTCCATTCATGCAAAGAATACTAAATGATCTCATACAGATCAGATATCTGAGGACTAAAATAGCCAAAAATCTTCACGGAGAAATTCTTTTATACCCGTTATTTCTCTGAATGTCAATGAATTAAACTATCTAAAGGCATAGAATATTTGGATTATCAGTAAACACAATCCAGTAATTTGCTTCTGACAGGAATTATACTCAAGCATGGGATAAAAACAAGTTCAGAATGAAAAACATGGAAAACAATCATACAAGTCATTGTAGACAAAATAAGTTGGGATAGCTATACATTTCACAGTTTTCAGACAAAAAGCATTGTATCTAAAGAAGAAAATTAGATCTAGTGATGGACACTGGTTATTGGATAAAAGAATAATAGACCAATAAGACTTAATCTCTTACCACATATATACACCAAATGAAGGGGACTCAAAGTTCATTGTAAAGCTTCTATTCCAGACCTAAAGAGGCACATTGCTGGAAACACAATCACAGTGGAAACTTTAACCTTCAGTTTTTATTAATAGATAGATCAACAAGACAGTATTAGTAAAGACACAAGAATTCTAAATGAGGAAATGGAAGAACTGGATATGAATTGAAATATACAGGGTCTTTTACTTTCAAATCATGACTACACATTCTTTAGACAAGCAGGATATTCTCCATAATAGATTATTACTAGGGAACTACTCAAACACACCAGGAAATTATACCAATAATCATACTAAATCTTTTCAGATACAGTCCTTGGTATACATTAACCATAAAAAGATGGGATAAATCTCCAACACTTGGAAGGTGAATAAAATGCAGCTGAATATAGACAACTATATCACAGAAGAAATCAACGAAAAATGAAATTTCTTAGGAATTAAATGTTTCTTTGTTAAAAAATAATTATGGGATCTTTCTATGTACTGTACAAACTGAGACCTAATCTGGGTGGGTTGGGCTGACACTTAGAGCAATCAGATGGTTGCAGTTTTCTGAGCCATAGATTCCAGTTTGGCTCTAAATGAGCTCTTGAATTAAATTTGTCATTAAACTGTGAAGAAAAATTGTTTTGGGGCCACACCTGGCAGCAGTTGGATTACTCCTGGCTCTGTACGCAAATCATTACTATCAAGGATCGAACCGAAGTTGGCTGTGTGTAAAATAAATGCTCTACTCTCTGTGCTATGTCTCTTAATTCCAAAATATTTGATTTCTTAAGTTTATTAAGAAATAGGAAACTATCAGAATCTAGGGGACACAGGAAAGGCAATATTAATGGAGAAATTAATCACAATACAGGCTAATGTTCGGAAAGAAAAATGCCTTAAATCCACAAAATAAGAAGACAACAACAAAGAAGGAACAACAAATTAACCCCAAAATTAAAAGGAAGTGATAAAAGTTAGAGCAAGAATTAATTACATAGACAAGAAAACAGTGAGTTAGTGAAATCCGGGACTGAATCTTTGAAAGAATAAAGAAGATCAATAAACCCATGGTTTGATTTACAGGGAAAAAAATGAGAAGATGCCCAAATATATTGTAAAAGATACATTTGGAACAATGTTAGAACAAACTCCCCAGAAATTCAAGCTTTAAAGAAAGGTTTCTGTGAAAAATAATATACTGCTAAGTTGGAGGACTTAGAAAAAATGGACAGATTGTTAGAATAATGCATCTTTCCAAAACTGATTTAGGAGAACATGCTCAATCTGTAAAAGGCCAGTCACAAGCAAGGAAATGGAATCCGTAATTCAAAGATTGTTCCCTAGTAACAAAACACCATGATCTAGGTTGTGACTTCTTTTAAACTTTCAAAGAGGACTCACTACCTTTATTCCTCAATCTGTTACAAAATACCCAAGAAACAGAAATCTTTTCAAGCAGATTATATGAAGGCAACATTACTAATATCCAAAGAGGTACTACCAAAAAGGTAAATTTCAGAGAAGTTATTTTCTTTTTCTTTTCTTTTTTTTTTTTTTTTTTTTTCAGAAAAAAAGATCAGTGGAGTAGGCTTGAGTACTCAGAGAATGTTCCCCAGACATACAATCACATAATTTTTGATAAAGGAGCAAGAAATCCTAAATGGAGCAGGAAAAGCTTCTTCAACAAGTGGTGTTGGCACAACTGGTTAGCCACTTGCAAATAAGCGAACTTAGACCCCCAGCTAACATCTTGTAAGAAGGTAAAATCAAAATGGATTAAAGACCTTGATATCAGAACTGATACCATAAGGTATATAGAGCAACACGTAGATAAAACACTCCATGACATTGAGACTAAAGATATCTTCAAGGAGGAAACTGCACACTCCAAAAGTGGAAGCAGGGATAAACAGATGGGAATATAATCCGAGAAGCTTCTGCACCTCAAAGTAAACAGTACCCAGGATACGAAAGCCACCCACTGAGTAGGAGAAATTATTCACTCAATACCCAGCAGATACGGGGCTAATATTGAAAATATACAAGGCACTGACAGAACTTTACAAGAAAAAAAAATCTAATTCCATCAAAAAATTGGGAGAAGAAATGAACAGACAATTTGACAAAAAAGAAATATAAATGGCCAAAAGGCACATGAAAAAATGCTCCACATCACTAATCATCAGGGAGATGCAAATCAAAACAACTACGAGGTGCCATCTCACACCACAGAGATTGGCACACATCACCAAGAATGAGAACAAGCAGTGCTGGTGGGGATGTGGAGAGAAAGGAACTCTTATCCACTGCTGGTGATGGAATGCCGTTTAATCTAACCTTTATGGAAAGCAATAATGGAAATTCCTCCCCAAACTGGAAGTTGAGCTCCCATACAATGCAGATATACCAGTCCTAGGGATATACCCTAGGACCACAGAAATCCCTTCCTCACACCTGAATTCATTGCAGCACTATTTACAATAGCCAGACTTAGAAACAACCAAGATGCCCTTCAACAGATGAATGGCTAAAGAAACTGGTAAATATACACAATGGAATATTAGGAGGTATGAAATCAGGAGATATGAAATCATGAAATTTTCATATACATGATGTACATGGAATTTATTATGCTGAGTGAAATAAGACAGATGAAGCATCAGTGGGTGTGACCCCCAAAAAACAAAAAGTTTTTTTTCATGTTGAAAATATCAGATACCTAGAAATAAATTTAACAGTGGTAGTGGAAGATTCATATATCAAAACTGTTGAAAGAAGTAGGAGACACCAGAACATAGAAAAAATTTTATTCATATTTGGAAGAATTAGCATACAGTAATCAAAATATCCTTACTAAAAGTACTATGACAAATGTTTGGATTCAACTCAATTTTCATCAAAAATGTGATGACATTTTTCAAGGACTTAGAACAGATTTATTAAAATTTATCTGGAACCTAATCCCTCTCCCATTCTGAGAAAAAAATATCATGGGAGGGATGTTGTATTTCTTAACTTTAATTCATACTATTATGGTATGGTAATAAATAACTATGATACTGGAATAAATGTAGCCCTCTGAGCTGTGGAATAAATGCAGCCCTCTGAGCTGTGGAATAAATGCAGATCAGTGGACTAGAATTGAGTACCCAGAAATAAATGCTCAGATCTGTGAGCAGTTAATCTGTGATAAAGTTTTATTCATCAATTGTAGCAAGAAAAGCCTCTTTAATAATTGTTATGGAAAACGGAATTAGGCATATGTTAAAAAAATGAAATGGAATTCATTGAGTCACACCAAAAGCAAAATTTAATTCAAAATAGCTTAATTGCCTTGAGATTAGGTCAGAATTCATTGTAGAAAACAGACAGAAGTCTTCTGGATATTTGGCTTCAAAAAGTATCTTCATTGATTTGATTCTATTGGTAAAGATAAAACCAAAAAACGAATAGAACATTATGAAAATAAAATACTGCATGACAGACAAAATGAGTTAAAAATCTTACATTAATTCTTTTAGAGTGAATGGGAGAAACATCATCCTCCTATTTATGAATAATATTCAAGATATATAACACACTCACAAAGCCCAGCAGTGCAATCAAAATAGTAATATCAAAAAAGAAACTTCCTCTGTGGAAGTTTCATATACCTCAAGCTATATGAAAAACTGTTCATGGCCAGTATTATGAAAATGCAAATCAGAAACCCTCATTCACCTTTGGTTGAAATATGTGTGGTTGATCTGCTAAGAAAAATGACATGGAAATTTCTTTATTTGGGTTTTAAAAAAGATTGTATTTTTTTGATTATTAGGTTTTATTTAGAAATTTTGAGGAAGGAGGGAGAGAATGAGAGAAAAGAGAGAAACAAAACAAAAAAAAGAGAGAAACAATTACACATCCCAGTGTGAAAATACAACACCCCTGATTCAATATCACTATGTACCTAAAATATTACTGTTAAAGATTTGTAACCCACTTTGATTAAAATAAAAAATGCAGGAAATAAAGTTGGCAGAAACATAGCATCGTCCAAAATCCAAAACTAAATTATTTTAGTAATAAGGGTGACTTTTTATAAAAAATATGAAAATACACATCTCAAGAGGGGAGACATAGGGACATATATACAGTAGGGACACATGGGCCCAGGTATCTCAGGTTTATCACAGTATGGAGATTTTTCTTTAAAAAATTTAAATATTTGCGCTCTCATGGACCCAATATTTCACTTCTTAGATTCTACTCCCCAATACAAGAATGTTCATTCAAAAAGATTCATAGCCAATATGAAAACCATCCAAGTGTTTAGTGACCCATATATGAAAACAGTAGCTTTGGCATATGTGCACAATGGAATACTATGCAGCTTTAGAAAAGAGAAAATGAGCAGTTTGCTGTGACTCAGATAAAACTTAAGGGTATCAGAATCAGGTAAATAAGTCAGAGGGAAGGAAGGACAAATCCAGATGTTCTCTCTTTATAGATAATTTGTCTATATAAGTATATAGAGAAACAAAAACAAAAATAGAAGGTCATATAGAGAAAGAAATACAAAACTAGAAGGTATTGAGTGATATTACAAAACCAGGATTACCAAGCCCTGTGAGGTGGGGACTGAAGTGATAGACTTGATAGACTTAACTTAAGGACAGTGTTGGACTGTTTGGAACACTTTAATAGTGGTGAGTAACTATAATAAGAATTATTCTGATAAATATATTTTATTGTATGGTCAGCAATTCTGGTCCTAGGTAGAACTATTCCTATCTGGGTATATTCCCAAAGAATTGAAAGCAGGTAGTCAAGTAGGTCTATACAGCACAGCTTTATTATCTGTAGTGTTTAGAAAGTGGTAACAACCTGTGTGAACAACCAAGGCATGGATAAATGTAGCATATACATCCATAAAAAGGAATGGTATTCTTATACATGTCACAACATGAGTAAACCTTGAAGAAATCATGCTACTAAATAAAAGAAAACATTCACGGGGGCTGGAGTAACATACTTCCAGGGAGGGGTTTGCTAGTTTGATCTCAGCTCTGCATTATTCTCCAAGAATTGTAATATGGGGGCCCGGGAGATAGCATGGAGGTAAGGCGTTTGCCTTTCATGCAAAAGGTCATCAGTTCGAATCCCGGTGCCCCATATGGTCCCCCGTGCCTGCCAGGAGCAATTTCTGAGCATGGAGCCAGGAGTAACCCCTGAGCACTGCCGGGTGTGACCCAAAAACCAAAAAAAAAAAGAATTGTAATATGAGCAGCACCCACATACTTTTGGCTGTGGCCCTCAAACCAAAAACATATATATATATAAATAAGATAAAAAAGGACTGATATAGGTATATAGGTAGGTAAATTCATGGAAACTAAGAAGAACAAAGGGCACTCATCAAAGTTATGTGTGTGCTTGCTAGGTTTTAAGGATTTTTGCCCTTGGGTTTATATTGCCTTTGAATTATTAATGGGTTAAAATTTTTTATGCCATAATATTAAATGATTTTCCTTAATTTTGCAGTTACTTCGGGAGCTTAAGCATCCAAATGTCATCTCTCTTCAAAAAGTGTTTTTGTCTCATGCTGATAGGAAAGTATGGCTTCTGTTTGACTATGCTGAACATGACCTCTGGGTAAGTTGGTAGACATTGGACCATTGGCTTTTAGTCGGTAATTAAAAGACTGAAAACAATTTTAGGTACCTATTATGATACTATGTAGGAGGCTTACATTGTAAAAATGAAAGTAAGCATATGGAATGTCTGATGATTTACCAAGGCTAAAATAGTCATACTTCTTATGATTATATTTTTTTATCAACTTAATCTTGGTAACATACTTCAAACCTAGAATCTGAGGAATTAAAAATTTTTTGGTGATGGGCCATACTTTGCAAGTGTTCAGAGATCACTTTCTGCAAGGCTCCTGAGACCATAAGTGGTGCCAGAGACTGCACTTGGCCGACTAGTTCGCCAAGTGTAGGGCAAGAAAGAGCCACACCCACTGTACCACCTTTCTATATCTGCGATTTATGCAATTTTAGCTTTAACAGATTTATCTGGGTCTCATGTACTTCCAGATTTATAAGAAATATTTGACTACTTTTAGGTTTTCTGTTTTCCACAGCTAAATATGAATAGTTCAGCTATATTAACTATTCAGATGATTAGTTAAGAAAATAATTAGTTTAAATTTCATTTCTAAGTTACCTGGGGAAAAAAAGTCTTGAACAGGAAATAGACATTTTAAATAATTTCTCTTAAGAAGCTTATTTCCAAGTTATTCTTGTTTGTTTATTTTGTATCTATACTCATCAATGCTCAAATCTAAATTCTGGCTCTGCATTCAATAATTAATCTTGGGTGTGCAGGGGACCATATGGGATGCTGGAGATCAAACCTGGGTTGGCCCATGTGCAAGGCAATTGCCTTAATGTATAATTTCTTCATCCCTATTTTCCAGGTTCTATGCTGAATATAGATTGCTTTTTATTATACATTTTTTAATAAATAGTTGAATATTTGTCATGCTAAAATCTAAAGTGAAATAAGTTTTAATTTGAGTCAAATTTAGCTAAATAATTCAAATTTTTAAGAAGATGTCAGGTTGATATGGATTGATAATACAGTGGGTAGGGCACTTGCCTTGTTCATGAATGCTCTAAGTTTTGATTCCTGACATCCTATATGATTCCCTAAGCACTGCCAGGATTGATTGCTGAGTGCAGAGCCAGGAGCAACCTTTGAGAATCTCTGGGCAAGGCCCCAAAAAACAAAAAAGAAAAAGAAAGAAAAAAATAACAAATGTCAGGCTAGTTTCTAAATATAATGGTCATTAAATATAGTTGAGCCCAAAGATAGTATAGTCAATATGTTTAATTTTATATGAGTAGGTGTGATAATACCACTTTGTACTGCATATCAAGTTGTTAACAATGTGCATATTCATTATTGACATCATCACAAATTTAAGTAAATTAAGTATTTTTTGTTTTGCTTTGTTTTTTTGTTTGTTTTTGGGTCACACCCGGCAGTGCTCAGGGATTACTCCTGGCTCCATGCTCAGAAATTGCTCCTGGCAGGCACAGGGGACCATATGGGGCACCGGGATTCGAACCGATGACCTTTTGCATGAAAGGCAAACGCCTTACCTACATGCTATCTCCCGGGCCCCTAAATTAAGTATTTTTAAGATTTAATTTATCTTAATCAGATCCAGGTGAATTTACCTTAGTAAGATTCTAACTTTTATATTTGAGTACTCAGATTAATTGAGGAGGTATGTAGAGGTAACAAAGCAATTGTAGTAAAGTCATTTTAAAAATCATCTAGGTGTTAGTGAATTTTCCATGTATACATACCACATTTGTTATGTATCTTTCTTTTGTCTACTTTTAATTTATTTTGAGTAACTGATAGAACTAAAGATTACAATTACATAATGCTGATACTGAAATATTATAGATTAATCATGCAACATCAATACCAATTAATAATCTTTACCTTCCCACTGAGATCTATATATGTTTTCTTTGGAAAGTAAAATTGTTTATTCATTAATCATTAGTTATGATATACTCATACATGACTTTCCATACTATAAAATAAGATGGGAAAATGTTAACTTAATATATTAGATATCTATCTCATTCCTGTATTATATTTACTTATTTTAAGAGGATGTTTAATATTAACTCATAAATTAAGTTCAAGAGTGTGCTCCTGCTAGTGGTGCCATGCAAATGTTTAGTGGTACACGTAGCAGAACTGATTGTAGTCGGTTTCCAGATTTAGATATTGCTAATGCAGCCTATAAATAATTGGGAAGAGCTTAGATATTGGATCTCTTTGAGGTTCATTTATATATAAATTGTTTTTTGGTGTTGGGTTTTACCAGAACACCACTAAAATAGAAAGCTCTGATGAAGGTACAAGTTGTTTTTATCAGCCCAGAATTCATCTTGATTTTAAGTATTTTAATGGTGAAGTTTATTTATATGTATATTCTTTATCTGTCTTGATTGTATTTTCAAATTTCATTTATTTTTTTTATAAAAATTATTTAAGCACTATGGCTACAAATATGTTCATAATTGGAGTTTAGTCATAAGATGTACATACCCCTTCACCATATTGTTTTTAATTATTTCCCATTTGCTTTTTTAATTCTCTGAATATATACAACATATATCATCTATTCAATATCAGTCACTCAGAAGTATTTATTGAGTTTTAGTCCTTTTTTTTCTTTTTCTTTAGTTACTAAGGAATAAAAAGATTCCATTCTAGAAAATTTCTGCTAAAACAAATAGGGAACCAAGTATCATTTGAAATAATTTAAAATTATATTTTAATATAAAATCATGTTCTTTGTACTTCTCTGTTTTAATCATTTGTTTCCTGAAATATTTGTATATTTAGGGAAGCTTTGTTTTTATGTTACTCAACAAAATGTTATGCTATATACAATTTTAATTTTCTTGAATCTTTTAATGTTTTTTATATAAAATGTTGTATATAAACATTTTATATAAAATGTTAATGTTATTTTATATAATATTACCTTTCTCATTTTTTAAACTTTTGGTTATATGTTTTGTCTTTCAGCATATAATCAAGTTTCACAGAGCTTCTAAAGCAAATAAGAAGCCAGTTCAGTTACCTCGGGGAATGGTGAAGTCACTATTATATCAGATCCTAGATGGAATTCACTACTTGCATGCTAATTGGGTATTGCACAGGGACTTGGTAAGTTGATGTATAGTTTTGTTAAGTGATGGATTTCTAATTGAAGAATATCTAGTTATTTTTAGGTACTTGTAATATGTAGGCCTACAAACCGTAGAGGAAATGTGAATGCTACAATCTTTTT
>PVKC010023426.1:0-17282 GCA_004027635.1 Crocidura indochinensis
TGTTTTTGTTTTTGGGCCACACCCAGTGATGCTCAGGGGTTACTCCTGGCTATGCGCTCAGAAGTCGCTCCTGGCTTGGGGGACCATATGGGAAACCAGGGGATCAAACCGTGGTCCGTCCTAGGCTAGCACAGGCACCTTACCTCCAGCGCCACCGCCCGGTCCCAATTTTTCTTTTTCTGATTCATTTATATTCTAATTTGAAAGATAACTTACAAACAACATTATATTTGTTTTGGGGCCACATCCAGTGGCACTCAGGGTTTACTTCTGGCTCTGCGTTCAGAAATTGCTTCTGGCTCGGGGGACCATATGAGACATCGGGGATTAAACCCAGGTTCATCCTGGGTCAACCATGTGCATTGCAAATGCCTTACCACTGTACTACCACTCTGGCCCCCCTTTTGACATATATATATATATATTATATATATTATATATATATATATATATATTTTTTTTTTTTTGCCACATCCTCAGCGCTCAGGGAATACTCCAGGCTCAGAGGACCATGTGGGATGCCAGGGATCGAACCCGGGTCAACTACTTGCTAGGCAAATCCCCTACCTGCTGTTCTAGTGCTCTGGCAAATTTTTTACTGATTCATTTTTATTTTAACTTGTAAGATAACTTAAACAGCATTTGGGGGTGGGGGAGGGAACTCACCTGGAAATGCTCAGGCTTTACTCCTGGCTATGCGCTCAGAAATTGCTCCTGGCTTGGGGACCATATGGTATGCCAGGGGATCAAACCGCAATCCATCTTACGTTAGTGCATGCAAGGCAAACTCCCTACCACTGTGCCACTGTTTTTGCCCCAACAGCATTATTTTTATTTCAAAATTTTAATCCACTTCCATAGTTTTTATTTTAGTTGAGTTTTTCCTGATCCAGTTTTTTTCTAAATCCTAACTTTTCCATCTAATGAGCATATTAGTACTTTCAATATGCTTTACTTGAAAATAAGATCAAATATGTGATACTAGGCATGTAGCTAGTATTCAATAGTACCTAGTTCTATTAGCAATGTCTAGTAAACTTATAGCTATATACATTATTTAATATATGTTGTGATATTTAGAATTTCAGTTTAAAAAACGAAAACCAGTCACTTAAGAAGAATATATCAGCACTTATCAAAACTGCAAGAGTGGAAATAAATCGCAAGGATGAAGAAATAAATCACCTTCACCAAAGGTATAATTGAGAGAGATGATTCTGTTTATAAATATCATAGTTCTTGACATGTAGGATATTTTTATCTCATATATGACTATTGATAACATATATATACACAATACTCAGTTTTCTATGTATTATAACTTGACTTGAGTCTTGGTACTCTGCTTTTGTTTCCCCCTTTGGAGTTAGTGACATAACCTGAAATTTTCCAAACTACCTCATTGAAAACTGAATTTATGATTAAATCTTTTAGTTTGCCAGGTCAATAGAGTCTCTATCATTTATTTAGTTTGTGCAAGTTATTGAACTTAGCATAAGATGATCATTTAATTTTTTAATTTTTATTTTGTTTTTGGTTTTTGGGTCATACCTGGCAGCGCTCAGGGGTCACTCCTGGCTCTATGCTCAGAAATTGCCCCTGGCAGGCACAGGGTCCCATATGGGATGCCAGGATTCGAACCACCGTCTTACTGCATGCAAGACAAATGCTTTACCTCCTTGCTATCTCTCTGGCCCCTATTTTTTTTAATTTTTTTATTTTTGGGTCACACTCAGCAGCACTCGGGTTACTCCTGGCTCTACGCTCAGAAATCGCTCCTTGCAGGCTCGGGGGACCATATGGGATGCCGGGATTCGAACCACCATCTTTCTGCATGCAAGGCAAACACCTTACCTACATGCTATCTCTCCAGCCCAAGATGCTAATTTAATTTATTGCACAAATCATAATACTTTTGATGATATAAGAGGAAGCTATTAATAGCTGCATTTAGAGTTAGTTGAAAACTGGGAACCATAGTGTATTGCCTAGATGATCTTGACACTTTCTTTTGATCACCTTTCAGATTCAGTTTTTCACCATATTTTGAATTTTTGTTTGTTTGCTCTCTTTTGGTCGCACCTTGAAGTATTCAGGGCTTACTCCTGGCTCATGCTCATGGTCACTCCTGGCAGTGCTTAGAGTATCATTTGTGGTGCTGATGATTGAATCCAGGTAGGCTGTGTCCAAGGCAAGTTCCTTATCTGTGTACTGTCTCTTGGGTCTTTCTGCTTTTTATTTCTTTTTAATCTTTCATTTCTTTTTTTTGTTTGTTTGTTTTGTTTTGGTTTTTTTTGGGTCACACCCGGCAGTGCTCAGGGGTTACTCCTGGCTCCATGTTCAGAAATTGCTCCTGGCAGGCACGGGGGACCATATGGGGCACCAGGATTCGAACCGATGACCTTTTGCATGAAAGGCAAACACGTTACCTCCATGCTATCTCCCAAGCCCCGATCTTTCAGTTCTTTCATTTTCTCATTGTTGCTACCTTTCAGCTCTCATCTGAACTGGTATTGTCATCCTCATGTTTTCTCAACCTCTCTTCAATATTAAAGCCACAGGATACTTTCTTTTTTTTTTTTTTTTTTTTTTTTTTTTTTTTTTTTGTTTTTTGGGCCACACCCAGTGACGCTCAGGGGTTACTCCTGGCTATGCGCTCAGGAGTCGCCCCTGGCCTGGGGGACCATATGGGGCACGGGGATCGAACTGCAGTCAGTCCAAGGCTAGCGCGGTAAGGCAGGCACCTTACCTCCATTGCCACCGCCCGACCCCACATAGGATACTTTCTAAAGCACAAGGATATTCACTGTCACAGGACCAACCTCTCGATTCTTTTTCTTGTGTAAAATGTATCAGTGACTGGACCTGAAAGCTAATACAGTATGGTTTGCAAATTGCCTTGCAAGTGATCAGCCCTGTTTTGATCCAGGGCAATATATATGTTAGCCTGAGTACCCTACAAGGAAAAGTTTTGTTTGAACAAGGTGAAAAGAGAAGCTGGATGATTAATGATGGAAATTGTATAATTAGATTGTTTGCTATGGTCCTACATTATTAATAAATACTTCTGTTATTTACTTAATTTTTTCCTTCTTTCCTCTCCCTTTGCTTCTGTGTTGACCAGTGTGTGCATGTTTATGTATAGGAGGTTGTTGGCATTATGACATTGCACAGTTGACAGTGGTGCTCATTGTAAACATGCATTTTTTTGGTGGGGCCATATTTGGTGGTGCTTTGGGTACTGTACATTTCTGGAGATCAAACTCTGTCCTTAAGCACTCATCAATTTGAGTTCTTACTTTGCCTCAATAAAAGAACAAAGCCACTGTAATGATCTGTACTGAAGGTAAATTTTTCCTTTTTTTTTCTACTGGAGCAAGGTAGTTTTTACTGAATAAAATTTATTTGAATAGATGTGAGGGGATAAAAATAGAACATGGAGGGGCTGGAGTGGTGGCACATGTAGTAAGGCATCTGCTTTGTGCACACTAGCCTAGGATGGACCGTGGCTCGATCCCTCGGCATCCCATATGGCCCCCCAAGCCAGGAGGAATTTCTGAGTGCGTAGCCAGTAGTAACCCCTGAGCATCACTGCGTGTTGCCGAAAAACCAAAACAAAGGAAAGAAAAAGAACATGGGTTATGGGCTTCTCCCGAGTGAAAAAAGGAAAGCAAATAAAAATACATGTTCAGGGGGGCCGGGCGGTGGCGCTGGAGGTAATGTGCCTGCCTTGCCTGCGCTAACCTAGGACGGACTGCGGTTCGATCCCCGGGTTCCCCATATGGTCCCCCAAGCCAGGAGCGACTTCTGAGCGCATAGCCAGGAGTAACCCCTGAGCATCACCGGGTGTGACCCAAAAACCAAAAAAAAAAAAAACCATGTTCAGGGGTCAGAGTGATAGCACAGCAGTAGGGCAGTTGCCTTCGGCCAACCTGGTACGCACCTGGGTTTAATTCCCGGCATCCCATGTGGTCCCCTGAGCTTTCTAGGAGCTATTTCTGAGGACAGAGCCAGGATTACGCCCCCCTCCAAAAACAAAACAAAACAAAAAAAGCCCAAAGAAACCAAAAAATAGATACATGTTCAAGAGTAAACACAGGCTGAGCTTGAGAGAGCCAAGAATATTATTGCATCTTTCTCAAATTATTATATAATCTTAAAGTATTATACAAAAGTTCTTTTTGTTTGTTCTGAGAATATACCCATCAGTGATCAGGACTTACTCCTGGCTCTATGTTCAGGTATCATAGTCATATGTGGTAAATTGATTACTTATTTGAAGAGCAAACCCTACCCCACTCCAGAACAATTTTCACTAGTTAATGTGTTGGTAGATAAGAATATGTGTGGCTCGGGAGTAACTCAGTTTTTTTCTGTTTTGATTTTGAATCATATCTTCAATGCTCAGGGGCTATTCCTGGCTCTGGATTCAAGAGTAGCCTCTTGTATTTGTGGGATCATATGCAGTGCTAGATACCAAACTGGGGTTGGCTACATACAAGGCAGAGCCTTATTGTATTATAACTCTGGCCCCTGAATGATTCTTATACTTATTTGGTGCCACACCAATCAGTCCTCAAATTTATTATGGACTGTTGTTTGAGGGAACCACGTAGTATCAGGGATTTAACTTGAACTTGTTTGCAGAGCATGCATTACTAACTTTACATACGATGTGCTTATTTATTTGCAGAGGTCATCGTTTTAGTTGTGGTGCTCATACTTTCCTGCCATAGTGTCTTTGGGAGTTGCACCATTGAGCTGTGGTCAACCTTTTTTAGTTGAGAATTTGCTGTGTTTACATGCACTTAAGTTGTACTCATAACCACCTGGCTGCAATATGCCAGAGATCATGTTTCCTGTTCAGGTGCCATGGATTCTGGAAGTATTACTACTGTGTTAGCACCAGGGATTGAACATGAAGCCTTAACAATGCAAGGAAGTCCCCAAGCCAGGGGCAATTTCTGAGCACTTAGCCAGGAGTAACCCCTGAGCATCAAACAGGTGTGGCTCGAAAAACCAAAAAATAAATAAACAAACAAACAAATAAGTGGGGCTGGCAAGGTGGCGCTAGAGGTAAGGTGTCTGCCTTGTAAGCGCTAGCCAAGGAAGGACCACGGTTCGATCCTCTGTCGTCCCATATGGTCTCCCCAAGCCAGGGGCAATTTCTGAGCACTTAACCAGGAGTAACCCCTGAGCATCAAACAGGTGTGGCCCGAAAACAAACAAACAAAAAAAAACAATGCAAGAAAGAGGGATCAGAGCAATAGCACAGAGGTAGGGTGAAAGACCTGGATGGACCTAGGTTCAATCCCAGCATTCCAGATGGTCTCCCGAGCCTGCCAGGAGTGATTTCTGAACTCAGAGCCAGGAGTAACTTGTGGGGCCCTTCCCCCCACCCCCCCAAAAAAAAGCAAGGCAGGTACTTTTAGTTACTAAGTCATCCCAGACTTTTACTTTGTTCTTTTATAATTGTGATTTATAATTTGTATGGGTAATCATTTGTTAAAATTTCCTATTTACTAGAAGGTATAATTTTTATTTTACCTCCTGTGTGCAACTTAAGATGTCTCTTGATGGGGCCAGAGAAATAGCACGGAGATAAGGCATTCGCCTTGCATGCAGAAGGTCAGTGGTTCGAATCCTGGCATCCCATATGATCCCCCAAACCTGCCAGGAGTGATTTCTGAGTTTAGAGCCAGGAGTAACTCCTGAGCACTACTGGGTGTGACTCAAAAACAAAACAAACAAACAAATAAAAAAAACAAAAATAAAAGATGTCTGTTGATTCTGTGACTACCTGTGAAAATCTATGTAAAAAAGAAAATTAGGACAAGTAGTTACGTAGAATTCTGTCTTGATGGTCTCTTTGACTCATTCAGATTTCAATTTTTCTTCTGTTTCAGTAGGACTAGGATGTAGTAAGGGAAAGAAAATAATGTCACTTTTTTAAACAAAGTGAATCTGGGTTTGGAGCAATAGCACAGCAGTAGGGCATTTATGTTGTATGCGGTCAACCCGGGTTCGATCCCAGGTTTGGATCCTTGCCACTTCATGGTCCTGTGAGCCTGTCAGGAGGAATTTCTGAGTACAGAGCCAAGAATAACCCATGAGTACCGCCAGGTGTGGTCCCCCCAAAAAACCCCAGCTAATAAAGAAGTGAATCTGTTATTAGAGAATTGTGAACCTTTCATGAGGAAAATCTGAAGAAGTAGCAAATTCTGAATTAGAACTGAGATGCTTCAAACCTGATTTCAGCAAAGCAAATAAGGGATTCTTTATTTTGGAAGTCTATAAATTCTGTCATTCACTCATTTATTCAAAGTAAAATTAATTTTTACTATATATTAGGGCTTTTCATTTTAAAGTATGTCAATGGTAAATAAAATTTAGATTTCAAAACAATCATTTAACTTTGGTGTTTTGGAGGGATAGTTAAGGACTGTAGGTGTTTATCTTTCATATGGCCAACTATATATATGTCCCATGATTCCTGCCAGTAGTGATTCTTGAGCAGAAAGCCAGGAGTAAACTGAGCACATCTGAGTATGGCCCAGAAGCCAAAGAGAAAAGAAAAAAGCAATTAATTTTGATCTTTTAAAATCTCTATTTCTTAATAGGTTGTCCGAGTTTCCACATTTTCGGAATAATCAGAAAACTTCAAGAACATCAGATGTTGCGAAGCCAAAAGATCTTAAATCCAGACCTTCCCATTTGGATGATTGTTCAAAGACTAATCAAAGAGTGAAAAGCGATGCTCTTAAAGATGTACACCATAGCACTTTACTGTCAAATCACGAAAAGGAAGGAAAACCACAGTCTGATAAAATGAGCCCTTCGCTTGTATGTATATCTTCTGAAAACCATTGTACCAATGGCAGTTGGTCACGTTCTCATCATCTGACTGGTGAGAGCAGCTCAACTGATGACAAGAGAAGAGGAAGAAAAGATGTTAGACACAATCAACATAACCGAGGAACTGACAGAATACGAAAAGATTTGAGCACTAGCTTTGGTGATGATGAACTGAGGAACACAGAAGCTGGCCAAAGGCTACAGACACATCCTGAGAAATACTGTAAAGGTGAACTTAAGACAGAAAGCAAGAATTCCAAGTTTAGAAGCAAGGCAGAGTTGAATTATAGAGATGACTATAGTAGTTCTTTTTGGGAGAAAGAGGCCACTCAAGAAAGGTTGCATGTTCGAGCAGAATCTCAAAATGACAAAAAATCAGAAAGACAAGGTGAAAGATCACAAAATATAAATAGAAGAGAACTTAAGTCACAAGATCAAGAAGAAAGGAAAACTGACCAAAAATCTAAATCTGTGGTAAAAGACCAGGATCATTGGAGAATATCTGAACGAACATTGCTTCCTCATTCCAAGAGTGAAATGAAATCTCGTCATAATTCCAGTAAATACCATTTAGAAGAGAGGCGAGAAAGGGATGATTGTAAAAGAGATAGAGGTGCGAATAATCATAGTTTTCCAGAAGGAAGATGCCCACCTTCTCTTTCAACCAATAGAGTTCACAAACATGTTGACTCTAAGGAGGGTGATATTTTATACCAACAGAAAAACACACTTTTAAAAGAAGAAAGGCATAGAACAGAAGAAAAGAGGAAAAGAGAAAGAGAAGGCAAAGAAGAAAATAGGCATATGAGAAATGAAAAAAGGGGTTCTACAGAAAATTTGCAGAAGACTAACAAAGAAAGTAAGAAAACCAGTACTGACTTAAACAGATATGAAAAGAAAAATGATAAAGGAGAAGTAGTAAATGTTACCAAAGGAGCAGAGCTTACATCTAAAGCTGAAAGTGGTCCAAATGAAACAAAAAACAAAGACTTAAAGTTGAGTTTTATGGAAAAATTGAACCTAACTCTTTCTCCTGCTAAGAAGCAACCTGTTTCTCAGGATAGTCCGCATAAAACAATGAGTTCTCCCCAAATTAGAGGCATATGCGATGCGGCACCCTCGGTGCAATCTAGAACATCAGCTTTTATTCCCTCTGCCAGTGAACCTGTCACAGAGAAAAACAGATCAAAGTTACAACAGTCTGAGAATATTCTTGCAGCAGGGTCTGAACCTGGGACCAGTATTCCAGAAAAGAAAATGGAAGAAGAAAGCCATTTGTTTGCTAAATCTGTTGAGAACACTTTGTGTTGTGACATGACCTCTTGTAGTCAAGAGTCTTCCTTCTCAGTACCTGTGGAAATGGAACAAAGAGAATCTTTGTTTCCATCATCAGCAAAAATAGAGCAAGCTGTTAATGGTGCAAAAACAATGGAAGTGTTACAAACAAATGTTTCCCAAAACTTGGACTTGGACTTGGAGACCAAAATAAATGATGGTTTAAATTCTTGTGCTTCTGAAGGTATAGAAATTAAGGAGACTTTTTCAACAAGAAAGGACAACACCAATGAAAGCATGTTGCAGCCATCAGTTGAAGAAGCTGGCATCTCACAGATAGTTCCTTCAAAAGATGGATCAAAAATTGAGTCTTCTCTTACGGATGCACCACTGGGTGAGACTAAATCTTGTCATGCGGAGCCATGTATACCTAAACAGATGCCTGAATCTTCACTTCAGCAAACTGAGTTAATGGAAGTTGGTGAAACAAATTCTGTGTATCATGATGATGAAAACTCAGTTCTGAGCATTGACTTTAATAACTTGAGACCTATTCCCGAGGCCATCAGTCCCCTGAATAGTCCAGTTAGACCAGTAGCCAAAGTTCTTAGATTGGAAAGTCCATCTCAAGCAGCATTATATAAAGGTAATAGTTTATATTCTGTAACTTGTCTTTATGTGAGAATATAAAATGGATACACAAAATGTATTGGTGTTTGGGGCCAGAAAGCTAGTAGAGTGTGCCTTACATACAGCCAACCCAGATTCAATTTTTGGCATATCATATGGTCCCCTGAATCTTCCAGGAATGATTCCTGAGCACAAAGCTAGCAGTACCCCCTGATCACTGCCGGGTCTGACTCAACTATAAAGTGTTGTGTTGAGTGTTGTTCCTCTTTACCCAGGAGCGGATCATTCCTGTGGTACTGTGGTAATTGGGTTCACAGTTTAATGCTAGGTTCAATGTCAGGTCCAGTTGAGCAGTGCTTGGAGGCTACAGCACCACACACATGACTAGTACTGGAGCAGGGTGGGGAGCTGACTTGTAGTTCTAAGGACTGAGCTTGGTTCCTTGCACATGCATGACATATGCCCCTGATCCCTAGCCTACTACTATGACCCCTCTTCCTTTCTCTCTCTCCCTCTCAAGACCTCATATGTGCAAATCATGTTCTCTAAAGCTAAGCTATAGCCCTGGCTGCTGCATCTTCTTTCTTTTCTTCTTTTCTTTTCATTTGGTGGGGGTGTTGGTTGTTAGGCTATACCTAGTGGTGCTCAGGAGCTACTCTGATGCAAAGTTCAAGGTTGCTCCTGATAATATTCAAGGATGGCTGCATGCAAAGCAGATGCCATATCTCTTATACTCTGGTCCTGCTTTTTCTTTTTTTTTTTTTGGTTTTTGGGCCACACCCAGTGATGCTCAGGGGTTACTCCTGGCTATTCGCTCAGAAGTCGCTCCTGGCAGGCACGGGGGACCATATGGGGAACCGGGGGATCGAACCGCGGTCCGTCCTAGGTTAGCGCAGGCAAGGCAGGCACCTTACCCTCCTGCGCCACCCCCCGGCCCCCTGCTTTTTCTTTTTTTGATAGCGTGACTAACATTTAGACCTCTGTTAGAAATGTGCAGTGTGCCTTTAGTTTACATTAAGTCAAAATTTTTTGGGGGGGAATTTTGGGTCATACCTGGTGGCACTTGGGTTACTGTTGGCTTTGCACTCAGAAATCACTCCTGGCAGGCATATGGGATGACAAGATTCGAACCACCATTCATCCTGGATCAGCTGCATGCAAAGCAAACACCCTAACACTGTGCTGTCGCTCAGGCCCCATATTTTTGGCTTTTATAGACTATCAAATAGCATGGAATATGTGATGATTCTCCTTATATGAAGTAAAATAACTGGACTGCAGATGGTTATTCAAACAGCTTAACTCTGAACTAATGCTTTTGGTTACCTTTTGAGCACATTTTATTTATTTGTTTGTGTTTTGGGCCTAAAGACCTGGTATTTAGGGGCCCGGGAGATAGCATGGAGATAAGGTGTTTGCCTTTCATGCAAAAGGTCATCGATTCGGTTCGAATCCCGGTGCCCCATATGGTCCCCTGTGCCTGCCAGGAGCGATTTCTGAGCATGGAGCCAGGAGTAACCCCTGAGTACTGCCGGGTGTGACCCAAAAACCAAAAAAAAAAAAAAAAAAAAAAAGACCTGGTATTTATTTTTTATTCCTGACACAGTGCTCACGGGACTATATAGCATGCCAGGGATTGACTGTATGTAAGGTATGTGACCTTACTAACCACTGTGTATGATCCCCTGAGCATATTTTAAAACAAGTTTAAACAAATGGTATAAATCAATACTAAACCTTAACATTCTGGTTTTTATTTATTTTTGAGCCATGTCTGGTGGTGCTCGGGTTACTCCTGGCTCTGCATTCAGAAATTGTTCCTAGCTGCTAAGGGGACCATATGGTATTGCAGTGATCAAGCTTGGGGTCAGCCTTGTGCAAAGCTAATGCCCTACCTGCTATCCTCTCCCCAGCCCCTTAGGGTTTTTTTTTTGTTTTTTTGTTTTTGTTTTTTTTTTTGGTTTTTGGGCCACACCCGGTGACGCTCAGGGGTTACTCCTGGCTATGCACTCAGAAGTCATTCCTGGCTTGGGGGACCATATGGGAAACCGGGGGATCGAACTGCGGTCCATCCTAGGCTAGAGCAGGCAAGGCAGGCACTTTACCTTCAGCGCCATTGCCCGACCCCCAGGTTTTTTTTTTAAATATCAATATACAGGGGCCAGGCGGTGGCGCTGGAGGTAAGGTGCCTGCCTTGCCTGCGCTTGCCTAGGTTGGACCGCGATTCGATTCCCCGGTTCCTATATGGTCCCCCAAGCCAGGAGCAACTTCTGAGCGCATATCCAGGAGTAACCCTTGAGCGTCACTGGGTGTGGCCCAAAAACAAAACAAAAAAAATATCAATATACAAATTCAATTTATGGCTGGAGCAGTCATACACATAATCAACTGATGTTCAATCCCCAGCTTCCCATATGGTTCTCTGAACTGCCAGAAATAACTCCCTTTTTGGGGGGGAGTGGGAACCACACCCAGCAACGATACTCCTGGCTCTGCACTCAGAAGTTATTCCTGGCGGGCTTGGGGGACCATCCTAGGATGCCGGGATTTGAACCAGGGTTTGTCCTGTGTTGTCCACGTACAAGGCAAACACCTTATCCTGTGCTATCATTCTAGTTCCCAGAAATAACTTCTGATGCAGAGCCCAAGTAAAACTGAAGCATTGCTGGTTATGGCCCAGAAATACGCAAAAACAAATCAAGACTCCTTATTGGGGGGTAGGAGCAATAATACAGCAAGTAGGGGGTTTGCCTTGAAAGAGGCCAACCTGGGCTCGATCCCCGGCATCCCACATGGTCCCCTGGGCTTGCTAGGAGTGATTTCTGAGCCCAGAGTCAGAAGCAACCCCTGAATGTCACCGGGTGTGCCCCCCCCCCAATAAAACCAGAAGAAAAAGACTCCATATTCTTTTTTTTTTTTTTGGTTTTTGGTTTTTGGGTCACACCCGGCAGCACTCAGGGGTTACTCCGGGCTCCATGCTCAGAAATTGCTCCTGGCAGGCACGGGGGACCATATGGGGTACCGGGATTCGAACCGATGACCTTTTGCATGAAAGGCAAACGCCTTACCTCCATGCTATCTCCCGGGCCCCATACTCCATATTCTTATACTGTACTTTTTTTCATTCACAGATGTGTTTCCACCAAATTCAGCTCATTCTACCTCAAAGAGCCATTCTGATCTCAATAAAGAAAATCAAAAGCCAGTTTCTAAATCTGACACATTTATAGAAGCAGACTCCCAGAAAAATTCGCCTTTGAACGAATTAGAAGAAGGAGAGATTGTAAGTGACAGTGATAAGTCTAGTTCACAAAATTTTGAGAAGAATACTAAGCCTAAGGCATCTGCTGAATTTCAAAACACAAAAACTAGCGTAAGAAGTAAGAAAAGCACTGTGCATTTGGATAAAGACAGTCCAAAAACTTCTATAAAAACCCATCAGGCCAAAAGCAACTGGACTAAAAGACAGAGTGAGTCCGATAGAGCTTCAAAAACAGAGAAAGAAAAGACAATGAGTACCTCTAGCTTGGAAAAAATAGTTTCAATTGTTGCTGTACCCTCATCTGTCCGCGAAGTGATGCACATGTTGCGAATGATAAGAAAACATGTAAGGAGAAACTATATGAAATTCAAAGTAAAGTTTTCATTAATGCAGTTTGATAGGATTATTGAGTCAGCAAGTATGAGTTTCACGTCACTGATTAAGCAACTTGATTTCTCTAAGATCTCTAAGTCAGTAACAACATTACAGAAGAATCTCTGTGATGTTATAGAGTCTAAGCTTAAGCAAGTGAAAAAGAATGGCATAGTGGATCGTTTGTTTGAACAACAGCTACCAGATATGAAAAAAAAGTTATGGAAGTTTGTTGATGAGCAACTTGACTATTTATTTGCAAAGCTTAAGAAAATGTTGCTCAAATTTTGTGATTTCATAAACTTTGGCAGTGATAGTGATGAAGGAAAACTTGAGAAGATCAGTAAAAAGAAAGCCCAGGATTCAAAATTTCAAAAGGGAAATGTGGAGAACTCTAGCAAAGATAAGCCAAAAGAGAAATACCCCAAGTCAGAAGATTCTGTTTCTTGTAAAACTTTATTGGATTGCAAAAAATCTGAGGAAAAGCACCAAGAAAAAAATATCTCCAGTATTAACACTGGGAAAGAAGATGTTAAAAAATGTTTTCCTACTTACGTTGAGAATATGAAGAATTCTCACTCTGAAGCGCATGTGATGGAACTAAATAGTCCAAGCACGCCCAGACCAGGAAGAACAGAAGGTAGTACCTCAGAAGATGGACAGACCTCCCAGCTTGCAGCTTTGAAGCCAGAGCGCAGTTTTGAAATTCTCACAGAACAGCAAACATCGAGCCTGACGTTTAATTTAGTGAGTGATGCGCAGATGGGTGAAATATTTAAAAGTTTGTTGCAAGGTTCTGATCTATTGGATAACAGTGTTAACTGTAATGAAAAAAGTGAATGGGAATTAAAGACTCCAGAGAAACAACTGCTTGAGAGTCTCAAGTGTGAGTCTTTACCAGCTTGTACAGCAGAAGAGCTTGTTTCCGGGGTGGTTTCTCCGTGTCCTAAAATGATTGGGGATGACAACTGGTCGTTGCTATCTTCTGAAAAAGGTCCCTCTCTGACTTCATTGCCGGTTCATCCTGATGTGTTAGATGAGAGTTGCATGTTTGAAGTGTCCACTAATACAGCTTTAGGCAAAGATAATGTGTGTAGTTCAGAAAAGAGCAAGCCTGGCATTTCTTCCATACTTCTCGAGGACCTAGCAGTCTCCTTAACAGTGCCCTCCCCTCTCAAGTCAGATGGCCATCTCAGTTTCTTAAAGCCAGAAGTTTTATCTAGTGCCACCCCTGAAGAAGTTATCAGTGCTCATTTTAGTGAAGATGCCTTACTTGAAGAGGAGGATGCCTCTGAACAAGATATTCATTTAGCTCTGGAATCTGATAATTCAAGTAGTAAATCAAGTTGTTCTTCATCCTGGACAAGCCGATCTGTTGCCCCTGGCTTTCAGTACCACCCGAATCTACCTATGCATGCTGTTATAATGGAAAAGTCCAACGATCATTTCGTTGTGAAAATACGACGAACAGTGCCGTCTACCTCTACTAATCTTAAACAGAATGTGGTTGCCAGTCAGTCATCAACTTTGCCCACTTTGGGAAAGGAGGCTGATGGAGCAGCAGAGAAAGAGGATATTTCATGTCAGAGCACAGCTTTTCCATCCGTGGGGGAACTGAGGAATTCTACCAATGATGCGGACGACAGTAAATCAGCTTGTGAAGAACAGGACTGTATGATACAAACCCCAGTTCCTGATATATATGCATTTCTTAAAGATGCTTCAGGTAAAGTGAATCATAATGAAGTGACTGATGAGTGTTTCAAGTTGCATCAAGTATGGGAACCCAAAGTGCCCAACAATACTGAAGAATTGCCTCCAGTGGAAGAAATTCCTATTGAGGACCATCTTTCAAAGGCATATATAGAGCTCACAAAAGATCCAGTCACAAAGCCTAAAGACTTGGAGGAACTCATAGATCTAACTGATTTAAATACTGACCAGTTGAAGTGTTCTGGAAGCAATCTGGATCAAAATTCTCAAATATTAGATAACGGGCAACCAGGTACTGTTGATGCTTTTATTGATTTGACACAAGATGTTTCGAGCGAAAGTAAAAATGAAGGTATCCATTCTCCTTCAACTGTCCCAGATTTGAATAGCCCAATAATATGTGTGGATGAAAATAACAGAGAGGAAAAACAGGTGCAAGTAGCAAATAAGCCTTTGGAATGCATTCTTGAGAAAGCCTGTGTTGATTTGACCTCAGAAGCTCCCAGCTCATGTGACATTAAAAGGAGTATTTTAACATCAAAGCCATTTTCAAATTTTGAGACTTCACAGTGTCCTGGCATTTTGAATCACAATGCCCACAAAAAGAGAAAAAAAATTTCAGATCCAAATAATTCTCAGAAAAAACAGAGGACGGAAATAGATTTAAAAACTGAGAAAGTTACAGAAGAGTCTGCTGAGAGTGAAGTGCACCAAAGAAAAGCCAATAAAAAAAAACTTACAGTAACCAAAGATTCCTTGTCATTTAAGGCAAACCAAGAGGTTACACTTCCATCAGAAGCAGTTTCCACTTTTCCAAGCCTTTCTGCAAAGAATGTTATCAAAAAGAAGGGAGAAATTATAGTTTCCTGGACAAGGTAAGAATCTTGTGATTTCACCAGGGCTAGGACCCTATTCTGTGATGTTATAATTTGTGGGTAGGTATTATTACATTTAATGTTTTTTTGTTTGTTTCTGGACCAATACCTGGCAATGCTCAGGGGTTACTTCAGGCTCTGCTCTCAGAAATCACTCCTTGCAGGCTCTGGATCATACGGGATGTCGGGGTCAGCTGCATGCAAGGCAAAACCCTACCTGCTGTGCTCCAGTGTCTTCTACATTGTTAGCAGTTCAAAAATACTTAAGACTTTTTTTCCAAGTGGTGCTCTGGCTCTATTTCCTGGCTCTCTGCTCAGGAATGGCCCTTGGCAATGCTTAGGTTATCATACATGGTGCCAGGGATTCAAACCAAAATCTTGGCCACACAATCACATGCAAGACAAATCCTTTCCCACCTGAACTGCCTCTCTGGCCTTCCTTGCTGAACTGTACTGTAGAACAGTCTGGTGCATGGCTTAAGCTAACACTGCCAGAAACACCTAGGATGCATTGCACAATAATATTTAGTCCTGCGTTCAGATTTTATCGCCAATCATTTGCAATCTCTACATTCAAATATGATCCCTGTCACACACAGCTCACATTTTAGAAAGTCATATCTCGGGGCGGAGAGATAGCATGGAGGTAAAGTGTTTGCCTTGCATGCAGAAGGACCGTGGTTTGAATCCCAGCATCCCATAAGGTCCCCTAAGTCTGCCAGGAGCGATTTCTGAGCATAGAGCCAGAAGGAACCCCTGAGCATTGCTGGGTGTGACACAAAAACAAAACAAAGAAAAAAGAAAGGGGCCAGGGAGATAGCATGGAGGTAAGGCGTTTACCTTTCATGCAAAAGGTCATCGATTCGGTTCGAATCCCGGTGCCCCATATGGTCCCCGTGCCTGCCAGTAGCAATTTCTGAGCATGGAGCCAGGAGTAACTCCTGAGCACTGCCGGGTGTGACCCAAAAACCAAACAAAAAAAAAAAAACCAAACAAAAAAAAGAAAGTCAAATATTTAAAAAATAATCACTGGGGGTTGTAATAAAAATGTCACCTCCTGGGGGCCGGGTGGTGGCGCTGGATAAAAGGTGCCTGCGCTAACCTAGGACGGACCGCAGTTCGATTCCCTGGTTCCCCATATGGTCCCCCGTGCCTGCCAGGAGCGACTGTGAATAGCCAGGAGTGACCCCTGAGCGTCATCGGGTGTGGCCCAAGAAAACAAACAAAAAAAAGTCACCTCCTTGGTACCCAGGCATGTTGCTGCAGTAGTAGATGTTCAATATACCTTGACTCTTTAAGACCCTGTTTCCTGCACCACATACACCCCCCCCCCCCAAACACACACACTTCTGGATGTGGCCCTTTAGACCCCTGAGTATTCATGTGAGTGGGCCCTGTGGTAAAAAGAGCCAAAGAGAAAGTGCAGTAGGCTGAGAACATTTTGTGTGTGGAAGGCCAGAGTTTTGGAATTGCATGGTCAGTAAAGCACAAAGTAGTCCTCAGAGAACCACTAAGTGTGACCCAGAAACCTTTTGAAAAGAATTCAAACCATGTCTCTTTCTCTTGGTGGAAATTAAGACATCATAATGTTTTAAATTCTCTCTGTTCTAATCCATGACACCTTAATAATTCTCCCTTCAGAAATGACGACCGGGAAATTTTATTGGAATGTCAGAAAAAAGGACCATCACCAAAAACATTTTCTTATTTAGCTGCCAAGTTGAATAAAGATTCATTTCAGGTAACCACTCCATTTTTATGTCTCTGCTTGACAGATGTTACTAATTAATTTTATTTCATTTTCTCTTTCTGAGATAACTCTGCTTTAAATAGATTTAACTTTAATATGCCTAGAATATGACTTCTTTAAAGATATAATTCTTCATGTAGGACCAAATTAAAAATTGGTAATATTTCAAGTTGTTTAGAATAATGTTCACTTTTTGTTGTTGTTGTTAATGTACAATACCCTTCACCAGTGCACATTTCCCACCACCAGTGACCCAGATTTCCTCCTTCCTGCCTGCCTATGGGGCAGACATTTTTCTCTTTCTCTTTCTCTTTCTCTCTCTCTCTCTTTTCCCTTCTCTCCTTCCCTCTTTCTCTCCCACTCTCCCTCTCCCTTTCTTCTCTCTCTCACACACACAAACACATACAAACACACACATATTTTCTTTTCCCTTTAGACACTGGTTCACAATATTGTTAGTGAGGGGTATCGTGTCTCTATATCTTTTCCGCACCCAATTTTTGTTCAGAGTGATCATTTCCAATGATCATTATTGGGCTTTTAGTGTTTT
>PVKC010023427.1:0-17288 GCA_004027635.1 Crocidura indochinensis
CTGTTTATGCTAATATTTGCTGTTGCACAAATTCAAGGTCCCTCAGACTCTGTTGCTTGCACTTGGACCTAGTAGAGCACTGAGAAAGTTGTCCCCTTCCTGTTGAAATTTTGTCATGCTCTCTGTTTGACCCTTAACATTTTCTCATGTGTGGAATTGGTTGTCTGTCCCTTGGCTGGCTTTCTTTAGGCATTGGAAAGTTGGTTCCCCAGTGAAAAGAAATATGCTGTGTTCTGCAGTAGATACCCTTTCTCTGCCAAAGTGGATAGCATCTGTCAACCAACAGCTAGCTAGTCCTAGGTTTCCTCATCTGCACTACTGTTCAGGTTCACAAGCCTGAAAGTAGTAATGCTCACTTGTTGGCTTGAAGGGGGTGGGAATATAGTAGAGCAAGTAGGCACACTGCTGGGCTCTACCTTATCGTGCTTTGATTTCCAGCATCACCATGTCCCCCTGAGCATCTCCAGGTATAGCTGTGGCAAGCCCTGAGTATTGTAAGGGTGACCCTATGTCTCCCAACACCATAGGGTCTGTGCAGTATTATATCCTTGAACTCTTGCATTGAACCATCAGGCACTACTGGCCAAGGTTGCTGTGAATGATCTCTGGCTTGAGAGCCTTTCCACTGTTAAGTCCAGAACTCAGGATCTGACAACCAAAAAGACCACCAGGAGAGACTAGCAGTAATATAAATGCAAGGGAGTTTATTCCAGCATGCTGGGGTTCAATATTCCCTAAGAAATGAGGAGCCCCCCCAAATGGCTCATAGGCCAAATTTAAAGGGTACATTGTGTTCAGTCCAGGGGATTCCCATCTCTGGGTATTTGATCTTTTTATAATTATTGGTCCTTAGTACAAGATTGTGTTAGCATTGGTTCTAGTTCAAATGTGGCATCAGACAGATAGCTGGGTGGGCTGTGAGCCTCCAGATCCAGGGTGGGTGTGATCTGGCTAACTGTCCCTTGCTGCAGACCTAAGGTGCGGTTGTCATCTAGCCATCTGTCAGCTGCTGTTTAGCCTTATATGGATGTATTTCCTAGCATTTACCCCTTTGGTCTGGTTCCAGGAACTGGCTATTCTTCTGGGCGTAGTCTTTTTACCTTAAAACTGTACTCTATCATGGTTGCACTTAGGCTCACAGCAAAGCCAGGTTTACAGTAGTTAGCTTCCTCAGGCAAGCAGAGTACAGAAGCCAAGCAATATTATCTCTAAAGGCACACCATATTCTAACCTCAACATTTAGGTTACAGTTAATTCTAATCATAAATCCTAACGTTCAGTTAATTCTAAAGCTTAGATCCTAACACCCACCACCTCCAGATAAAAGAATGCTTCGATGAGCTTAAGAAAGAATTTTTCCTGGCCCATTAGAAGTGGAAAGGTTAGATAGCTTAGAAATCCACATTTTCTTCCATGCTTCAAAATTACTTAACTGGGCTTGGCTGCATGTTCATCCCTACACTCCTGCTTAGCAACAGGGCACAGCAGTGACTGATGGGGACAGGTAGGAGTTTTGCCTTGAAGGAACTTAGATTCCTTTGAGCGAGTCAGACCACAAGTAAGATAACAAACATCGTGACTTCAGCTGGCCAGGTGAGTGGCTGTGAGAAACAAAACCTCCTGCCTGTGAGAGGCATAGTGTACTTAGCCTGGATAGGTAAAGACGCTGTTGGTGGTGTTAAGGAAGAGCAGCCTTGTTTTGGTGTGGAGCAGACCCAGCATTGCTCATTATACAAAAGCCAGAATCACATAGGATTAGATTCCTGGTTCATCTTATTATGAACCTTTGATCACTTTGGGTAAGTGAATATTTCTTTTTTTTTTTTTTTTTTTTTTTTTTTTTTTTTTTTGCTGTGAACCAGGAAGAATAGGACCTACCATCATTAGTCTAGTTGGGGATGAGCTGAAATGATATAGGCAAATTAGATTCCTGCTATCATCCCAACTAACATGACCAATATCTAGGAGAATGGTCTATTCTGGTCAGCAATGACAATAATATTCACAATAAACAATGGATCTGCAACATGGACCCAACAAATCTCCCTTACGGAGCTTGGGTGGGATGTTTGATATTTAGCTCTAGTCATCGGTTGGTTAGTGAATTGGTTCTGTTTCTCTTACCTCACTTGGTTGTTACTAGATTGCCTTGTGTCTAGCTGTTTGGAGAATGCAAAGGTAAGCTTATGATTATGTTGAGGGTTGGTGGTGGTATGAATAAGAGAGTGCTGTCTGCCAAGCTGCTGAACAACTAGACAATGTTATAAAACACTGATTGAGGGTGGATTCTGGGTTTGCACTGAATTTCAGTCTATTCCTCTACCTGCTTTGTTTCTTAAATGTGCCCAGTTCTGTAGGACTCTAAAAGGGTAAATGCAGAGCTGACTATACTAATCAGGGCTGTGAGAAAAGCTAAATCCTGACTGTTGTTGTTGTTATTGTTTTTGTTTTGTGGGTCTGCCAGGATCCATCTCAGGTTGAATATGAATGTGAGCCTAAAGCACAAGTGTGCAAGGAATAAGAAAACAAGACAGACATAATAGAGAAAAACTGTAGGACATTTATCATTCATGAATAATCAATCTTAGGAAGAAGGGCAGATTCTTAACTAATGCTAACTAAGCCAAGGTGGTGGAGTGGAGGTACATTTTGTAAGGGGATTCCAGGAAAGAGGAAGCTAAGGTAAAATCTCTGAAGATTGTCTTCCTCAGGGAAGGGTAACAGATAAAAGACTGTATACAAGACTCCCACCTGCAGGATGTTCCTTGCAGGCTCCAGAGTTCCAATACTTTACATTAAGAGCCCTCAAATTTTTATCTACACTTACCCTAGGACTACCAGCTTTCTAGCTAAATTTGTTTATTTCTTGGATATTAGTACGGGGGCCACACCTGGTTTTACTCAGGATTTACTCCTTGATTGGCATTCAGGGATCATTCCTAGTTGATTTAGGGGACCAAAGCCAGGGATTCACACTGAGTCAGGCATGTGCAATGCAAGTGCCTTACCTGTTGTATTACTGCTCCAGTCCCAATCTAGTTTATCAAATGTTGTAAGCTTTGTTGTTGTTGTTGTTGTTTTTGTTGTGGCGAGGGAAGGGGGAGGAACACCCAGATTTTCAAGGGCTTATTTCTGGCTCTGCACTTAGAGATCGCTCCTGGCAGGATTCAGGAATCTATAAAAAGAGGTGCCAGGGATTTGAACCCAGGCCAGACACGTGCGAGGAGGCAAGTGCCACATCCACTGTACTCTCTCTCTGGATCACAATGCTCAATTCTTGCTTTCTGCTTTTTTGTGTCACACCAATGGTGCTCATGTGCTCAGTGCTCAGGGTTACTCCCACAATGTTTGGGGGAAGAGGGTCTTGTATCATCGTAATTTGATTCCTACATCCAGAGATCAAATTCTATATTTGAAGTGACTTACCTAAGGCTAGTATGACATTTTTCTGCAAGATCCTGTTATTATGAGTATAGGGTATGATGTGGCTGGTGGATAAAGCTAGGGGATGGCACATAAGGACACAGACCTTATGTCAGGCTCCTGTTGGCCTGTGAGGAAGCAACACTTAGCTGGTGATTTTGTGTTTTAAATTTGGGTGGGGGCCAAGAGATAGCACAAAGGTGACGGTGCTTGCCTAATATATGACTTGAGGCATGATCCTAGTTCAAATCCCACATCAGATCTAATTTCCCAAGTATTGCCAGGCATGCCTTTGAACCCAGAGTAAAGCTCCTAAACATCACTAAAGGTGATCAAAGATCAACAACCTCTCCACCCCCAAATCAGAATTTTTGTCCTGTCTTAGAAAAATCTGATCTGACCAAACAAAGCTAGGTTTGAATAATTGCAGTTTCCTTAAGCCTGAGCAGGTCCTGCCCATTGGCAGTTTAGTTTCAGGAGCTCTAGGGCACATCATGTGTGATACATGATGTGAGAAAAGGATAGCAATAGGTCTTCTTTTTAGCTTTATTTTATTTATTTGTTTGTTTATTTATTTATTTATTTATTCGCCACAGTTTATTTTCTGGAATGTGAGTCCTCACCAAGGCAGCTCCTTTAGCAAATGTGCTGGCTATATACAATTTCTGTTCAGTGAATGAGCAACTAGGCTCTTATCGACAGCACCCAGCATTTGGAATCAGAAGCCAAATTTGAATCCTGACTTCCTCCAAATGGCTTTTGTTGAATGACTTTCAACAAATGATACCATCTTTTTTTATTTTTTAAAAATAAAACCTTTCTGGATTTGTTTAGTGGCAATGATGGATGTTGCTGTTGTTTTGCTTTGCATAAATAATACATTTTCATGTTTCAAAATTCAGGAGGTGTGAAAAGGTTCATAAAGAACAGCCTTCCCACGTGAGCAGCTGCCACCTGGCAGGAAAGCAGCGATCAGTTTCTAGTGAATGGAATTCATCAATCTCTTTCCTCTGGTTTTTCCTTCCATAGAGGATAGCATAACATGCCCATGATTCTGTATTGAGATTTTAGCACATGTGCATTCTGTATCCCCTGGAGAATCCCCTAATGGATAAAAAGGAAATTTCTCCTTCCTTTTAAAGGGCTTGCAGAGGATTCCAGGATCTGGGATTTCCCCTAACTGATGTAGCTGGACCTCTATAGGTGAGCACTTAGATTATTTCCACCCAAGTGCTATTACAAAGACTACTGTGAAAACCTGTGTTATAAAAGTTTCTTGCTATGCCTGGGGTAAGATTCCTGGAAGTAGATATACTGGATTAGGGTCCTGAGAGATAATACAGTGGGTAGAACACTTGTTTTGTATGTAGATTACACAGGTTCTATGATGTATGATCCCCTGAGCCTGGCAGGATAGATTCTTGAGTGCAGAATCAGGAGTAATCACAGAGGACTGCAGGTGTGATTTCCCCCTTTAAAAACACTTCCAGAATAAACCAACAAAAAGACTTGCTGGGTCAGAAACTACAGTCCTTGCATTTTGGTAGATCTTGGGAAATATTCCTGCGTGGCAGCTGTGCTAGCTGACTTCCTTTCAGACAGGGTCAGTACCACTGTCACCCACTCTCAAGCCAGATTTTACCCTTTGGAGTCAGTCAGGGTTGGGTGAAGTTTATGGTGGTTTATAAACATAGGAACACACCTTTGGAGGCCAGAGCGGTTGCACAAGTGTTAAGGCATCTGCCTTGTGTGCTAGACTAGGACAGACCGCAATTTGATCCCGCAGGCATTCCCTATGGTCCCCCAAGCCAGGAGCGATTTCTGAGGGCATTGCCAGGAGTTACCCTTGAGTGTCACCATGTATGGTCCCAAAACAAAACAAAACAAAAAAGGAACACAAGCTTGATGTCTGCTGTTCCTGCTCTGGGATAGGCCATTATCTTGACTATCTCCTTCTATCTTATCAACAATGAGATAAGTACCATTGGATATGACAGTAGAGGAAACAGATTTGGATAGTTTGGGAATTAGAGCCAGTTTTTCTAGCTAAGAAAGTGTTAAAGGTCAGGTTCAAATCAGATTTGTCCTATGTTGTTATCAAGATGTTTTCCCAAGGTGTTTTTTTTTGTTGTTTTGTTTGTTTGTTTGTTTTTGTTTTTGGGCCACACTCGGCAGGCTCAGGGGTTACTCCTGGCTCTGTGTTCAGAAATTGCTTCTGGCAGGCACGGTGGTGGGGGTGGGGGTGGGGATGGGGACCATACAGGATGCTGGGATTTGAATCAGCCTTGGTCCTGGGTCAGCCACTTTCAAAGCAAATGCCTTACTGCTGTGCTATCTCTCCGGCCCCTTCACTGTGGTTTTAAGGTTGGCGAATGCCAACACTGGCCCATCTACATTTATAATGGACAAATCCCTGCCTTCACAATAATAATTCTGCTGCCTTCTGAAGATCAATAGTCACCAGATGGTCAAAGAGGTGGGGAGGGGGCTCTGGGGGATAATGTGAGTAACTCAGGGGAAAGAGGATGTCTCTGCCCAAGTATAAACATGTCTTCTAGGGTTTAGAGTTTGAGCTGGAGAGGTGGTTGGGGCCCCCGAGGACATATCATGGGACAAAGTTTTGGAGGAACTGAAGACTGTTGAATTGATAATGGAGTGTTGCAAGAGGTCAAGCATGAGAAGATGGGGCCTGGGGAACAGGTATTCTAAGCATGATGGGGAGCCTCTAAAGATATTGAAATCACAGCATGACATGAGAAAGTTGAACCCTGGACTTCTGGTTCTTTGCCCCAGCTTTCCCTCTGCCAACCCCTGTGTCCTCACACAAGTTAAACCCTTGAAATCTCTAATTCTGAGTTTCTAAAATGGAGATGGGAATAATCCACAGGATCTTGTTGTGGGGTTACCTACACTAAGAAATTCACATACTGGGGCTAGAGTGGTATAGCACAGTGGTAGAGCTTTTGCCTTGCACGTGGCTGACCTAGGATGGATGCAGGGGGATCAAACCAATATGTGCATTTCTGAGTGCAGAGCCAGGGGTAACCCCTGAGCACTGCCAGGTATGACGCCTCCAAAACAAAACAAAAACAAAAACAAAGAAATGCACTTATTAAGTCAAGACACAGAATATAAATTTCTGTCAGAGGTGCTATGTAAATCTATTTCATTAAGGGTTTCAATGAAAGACCTCCTACATTTCTTTTAGAAAGTATTTTTCGGGGCCCGGGAGATAGCATGGAGGTAAGGCATTTGCCTTTCATGCAAAAGGTCATCGGTTCGAATCCCGGTGCCCCATATGGTCCCCTGTGCCTGCCTGCCAGGAGCAATTTCTGAGCATGGAGCCAGGAGTAGCCCCTGAGCACTGCCGGGTGTGACCCAAAAACAAAAACAAAAACAAACAAACAAAAAAAGAAAGTATTTTTCAAGTGTTTGCTGTGCAGTTAGTACTCATTAAACACTTCTACCTTCACTACAGTCATCATCATCTTTATTCGTTGTAGTCCTTGTCATAAAAATTCTTCTGGCTACTGTTAGAGAATGAGTCTGTGAAGTTCAGTGATCATATTGGCCTTTGACAATGCTGAAGGACACCAGGGTTCCATTTCTCTAATCATGTCTTTGAAGAGGAGTTTGCTGTTGGGCTTCTTGGCTGGGACTCTAAGGAGATGAGGAGAATAGACTGTCTAATTTTTCGGAAAACTATCTACTCCAGTTTTTCTGAGTGGTTACCTCCAACCCTGCATTGTTTTCTTTGACTTCCTTATTATGGATCCAGGATGGCTTTTTCCTGGAAGCCTAAATCATGGTAAGCCAACCACTTCTTTATTCTACTTCCCTTTTCAGAGTCCAGGTTGGAACCCTAGCAGAATTCATTTGCATTTTCCACCCAGTTCACCCTATTTTCTACCACTGACCCAGGTCCACAGGGCAGTGCTGCCCTCATGGTGCCCTGGCCCAGGAAACTGGAAGATGAAAATGAATCACTAAGTCCTCTTTCTTCAAGAAGCATATCCTGGATCCCAAGTATGGAGGTTTTTCACATTAAATCCTGGAAGGTGAGGCTGGAAGAGGCAGGCCCTGATCCATGCCTGTATGTGATACCCACAATCTCCCATGAATTTAGGAGCCCAGCCCTCTTGATCATGGAATCAAACCTTGAAGCCAACACTGAAAACAAAAATTGTTATTTAAAGCAAATCTTTCTTGTTGTTAATTATCTGGGCCCTGCAAAAGAGGACGCCAATCCAAACACTATGGTTTCTTCTCCTCAAAGATGTTGGAAGAAGAATTTGTTTTGCCATGATAATGATCATCACTGTGCTGGTGTTGAAAGGGTCCCTCTCCAGGCCCAAATTCATATGTGGAAGTCCTCATACCAAGTTATCGCATGGGACTTAGAATAGGATTGTGTTTGCAGAAGGCCCTCAATAGGGGAGACTAATATTAAAAGGTTATCAGAGCAAACCCATTTGTTCTGTCTGGCACCTTCTTAGAGACAGCCAGGATCATGTCCATAGAGTTGAGGTCATTGAGCAGGATGAGACAAGCCATTTACAAGGTTAGGAAAGAGTACAAACTGCCCTACACCTCCAGCCTCCAGAACCAGGAGAAAATATTTATCTGTTGTTCAGTCACCAGTCTATGAGGTTTGTTGATATCCGTCTGCACTGAGAGCGGTGGCAGGCGTCATAAAAATAAACAACCAGCATTTATCACATACTTCCTGTAAACCAATCGGGTTATAAACTTTGTTTAAATCAGCTCATCAAAACTCTGTACGTGTTCTAAGTCACATGCCTGAGTCGCACAGCAAAAGAGTGGCCTTTCAGTCCCTTTGTTCTGCAGGAATCAGGCAGACCTCTTTGACCAGCATTTCCTTATCACCATGACCACCTTCCAAGGTAATACTTCCCATTCCTATTTTCCAGTTGTGGGTACTGCAGTTCAGTACCAGAGAGATTCCCATTTTTGGTGATGATTGTAATAAATGACCACCTTGAGGATGTAACTCACCTGAAAGTTATTCTTTCATGATGGTGGAGACCTCAGGTTCATAATCAATGCATTCAGGGTTGTCCTCTCTCCACGTTCTAAGGAAGAGTTCATCTCTTTCCTCTTTCCATGTCCTCCGGAAGCTACCAGTGTCCCTTGGTTTATGACTCCCTCTCTCCAGTTCCATTGTTTTTTACATCTTCTCACCTCCATCTCCTCCTGCAATTAATGATATATGCAGTAGATGGTTTCCTTTGGAGATTTAGATAGCTCTGTTCTTAGATCCTTATTTGAATCACTGGTCAGCTCTTAAAGGCAATGCTGGGGTTGAAGTGATAGTTAAGTGGATAGGATATTGCATGCCAGGCCTGTGTGTGAGACCCATGGCCTCCCACAGATTTAGGCATCCAGCTTTCCAGATCACTGAAGCAATCCCTCAAAACAAACATTGAAAACTTTGTCATTAGAAACCCTGAGAAAGTGGAACTCAGGCCGACTTGGGTTCTACTTCCAGTATCCCATGTTTCCCTGAGCCTGATAGGAGTAACCCATAAACACAGAGCCAGGAGTAATCCTTGAGTATCATTCGGTGTGGTCCAAAAACCAACCAAGCAAACAAACAAACAAAAAGATAGAAATGGAAATAAAGGCAATGCTGACAATTCTGGTCAATTTTAAGAGATTAGGTCTGGAGACCTAGTTTTTCTGTAGGCCATGATGAATGGCAGAGTGAGCACGAACACCCCACGTCTGTCTGAGTCTAAAAAGACTGGTGGGCATATTGAGTTGGAAACTGTTTGTTTTATGACTCAACCCTTTGCAGGCTGATTATGGGTGGGGTTGTTTGGGGTTGGTGTGAGAGTCACAGGGTGAAGCTAGCTGAGGATGGCCTGGTCACTTGATCCAGCATTGCCACTTCTGAGAATGTTCCCTACATGATCATGTGGTCCCTAAGACTGGCTGACAGACTCTTTTTTTTTTTTTCTATAGTAACAGAAATTGAAACCAAAAGAACAGAGTGACAGCACAACTGGTAGGGTGTTTGCCTTGCATGTGGTCAAACTGAGTTCGATCCCTGGCATCCCATATGATCCCCTGAGCCTGCCAGGAGTGATTTCTGAATGCACAACCAGGAGCAACCCCTGAGCACCAGAAACAAAAAAAACAAAAAACAAAAAAAAACTAAAAACAAGGCCTAGAAATTATGGAAGTTCTTTCTAGTACTTTCTAGAGGGGATGGATTCAATGAAACATGGTATCCCCTCCAACAGCTGGTTTAAGGGAATCATGAAAAACTGTGAAGTACTAATTGACAAATAATAGTGTGGGAATATGGTCATGATACATTTTATGAAAAAAGAAAATAGCGCTGCCACTTTTTTTTGTTAAAATATTGTGTTAAAATGGGGCCAAAATAATAGTATAGTATTTAGTATGTTTTGCTTGCACAATACAACTGACCTGGAATATATACCTGAACTTGCCAGAAGTGATCCTTGAGTGTAGAGACAGGAATAGGCCCTGGCCTCCCAAAGTAAAACAAACAATAACAAAATATTTCTTCAGAGCTAAAGAGATAGTATAGCAGGTAGAACATTTACCTTACATGCAACCAACTTGGATACTTCCAGGAATGATCCCAGAGCTTAGAACCAGGAGTAGACCCTGAAAACTTAAGGTTGTGATCCTAAAACAAAACAACACCACAATAAAATATTTTTTATCAAGGTATTTTTAGAATTTAGGACTGGAGTCATAATAGAGCTGGTAAGGTGCTTGCCTTGCCTTCTGCTGGTCGAGGTTTGATCCCCAGTACCTGATCCCTAGCTTGATAGGAGTGATCCCTGGGCACAGAGCCAGGCCAGGAAAGGCCTAAAACACAAAACAAATACACACAAGTATATATACATTTACATTTAAGTTAAAATTCTATTGCATGTCTTCGGGAACACTCACTGGTGGCTACCATATTGGGTGGTACAGACAGAAGAGTCCTAAACACATGGACTCTACATGGCTTGTTGGCAAGAATGGAAGCATCTGCTTTGAATGATATGACATATGAATGTTTACATTTATGTGTTTTTTCCCTGTTATAACTATTCATTCTATTTCTTTTTTCTTTTTTTTTTGTGGGGGGTGGGGGTTGTGGGCCACACCCAGCGGTGCTCAGGGGTTACTCCTGGCTATCTGCTCAGAACTAGCTCCTGGCAGGCACAGGGGATCATATGGGATGCCGGGATTCAAACCAACCACCTTAGGTCCTGGATCCTGGATTGGCTGTTTGCAAGCCACTGTGCTATCTCTCCGGCCCCATCATTCTATTTCTTAAGAAGGCAGCAGTTCATTAGCTTACTTAAGTTGTATTTGTGTTCTTAGGCGCCTTTTATTTTTTTTATTGGCCTTTCCTACCAGAGATAAAGGACCCTCTCTCGGCAATACTCAGCCAGCCCAATAGGACAGCTTGACACTAGGGCCTGGTGACATATTGCTACTTAGGCTCAGGACTGCTGGGTTATTCTGCCCAGAAGTGCAGTAGGGGCCTTCAGTGACAAGGAATCAAACTTAGGTCCTTACACACACCTCCGTCATATGTCTGCATCCCCTCACTCCTTTTAAAAGTATATTGCAGGTGTGAGAGAGAGATAGAGAAGTTTAGATACTTGTCCTTGCATATGAATAATTCCAGTTTGATCATCTGCACCACATGTGGTCCCTGAGCACAACCAAGAGTGAGCATTGATCCAGGAGTAAACTGGAACACCTCTCCTAAGTGTGGTCCAAAATCCAAAATAAATTGGATCCCTATATTTAAAAATACATACAAGAAATACATAAATGAAATAAAGTATGTTTTATCATGAGAATTTTTTTAATATGTAGGAAAAAAATAAAAAGAATCACCTAGCAGGGTATGCTAGACTTGAACTTGGAAAACTTTAAGGAGAATCTCTTACTCTAACTACCAGCCTCCCAATCTTGTGTAGAGTCCTCAGTATGCTCAGGCCACAGTTTCCTAAACTGAAGGAATCTTTACTCTACTCATAGGGACAGACTTCAGAGTGTGCTAAGGTATGGGAAAACTTCTGAACAGAGGAATCTGGTACATAGAAATGAGGACCAGTCACTAAAGTCCAAAGTGATCAAAGTACTAAGAAGCAAAACCCCATGGAGCACCTCGGAGGCTGAGACAGGGGCTCTGCCTTTTTGCATGGTTTTTGGGTGTTGCTGAGAAACCATAGCTGGCAGCCCTCTGCTTTCATTGCCTGGAAACTTATAAATCACCAGTTATTTATTTAACAAGCACTTCTAAGGTGTTGGCTGTTTTGCCAAAGCACTGTTCTAGTCCTTTACAAATATGTATTCATTTTATTCTCATATGATTCTGGACTTTCACTCCTTACCTGCCCATTTCATAGAGGATACAGGGTTTCAGGAAGAGGGTTAGTTGCTTGCCCAGCTCACACAGCCAAACAGATGCTGGGTGTTACAAAGAGAAGCTTCTCCACAATTTCTCCTTTCTTCCCTTCTACTCTCTGCTTCTTCTTGGCTCTGGTCAAATGTGGTCATAAAGTTCTGTGTTGCTTGAATTATTGATAAGAAATATCATGACTGGATGGTCTTGACTAACTTGATGGCTTTCAGACTGACTTTTAGGCTCCACGTTGGGGACAGAGTGCATTGGGAATGGGCTATGAAATTAGGAAGATCTAGGTATCAACCCTTGATATGCCACTTATTAGCTGTGGTTTTTCTGAGGGATTACGTAACTTCTCTGATTTTCAGGTAAGACTTTGTGATGGTCCAGTAAGATTATAGATGATTCTACTTCCTTTGCATCAGGGAGTTGAGGGGTTTGCTTGTGGGTCCAGAGATAAGACAATTCCGATTCCTTTCTTCCTAAAAACATATATTGCTGTCTGTGGGAGGACTGTGAACTGTCTAGTGGGAAACTGCCCATGGTTGGAAACTGTAGCAGAATTTTTTTTGCTCCTGTAAGTCTTGTTTTTATCCTTCCATCAACAGGACCCTGAATGGGCATCAGTTCTATCTGCCTTGTCATTTTCTGATTTGTCATATTTAGGTCAGGACAAGCCTGTGCCTGAATTACCATCACAATGACAGAAGGATATACCTTGGTGCCAGCCCTTCCCTTTCAAGGTCCTTCCTTCCCACAGATGCTCTAGTCCCAGAGATGCTCAAAGCCACCCAAGACTTTGCCCAAAAGTAGGAATGCAACAACCAAGCCAGCTGCAACTCATTTCCACTGTAGATGGCAGTGAGGGAAACTGAGTTCAGAGCAGCTCCTGGATATGAACTCTGTCTAGCTGCAGTCACTATTCTTCTGGCCAGAAACTGCCCTTATTTCAAAGAGGGTAAGGCTGTGGGAGGTAGCTCCTGTACCTTGCTGGGTACATGCAAGATTTGGGAGGGGTGCAGGAGATGGCACTAATAGAGAAGTGGAGGATTAGGAGTGCAGCAGATTGGGCAGGAAAATGGAAAGGAAGCATCTGGAGTTGTCCCTGCTGCTCCCCTATCTGCTTCCTGCACTAGCTCTTTGGTGTGAGCAGAAGCACCAGAACCTCATAAGGGGAAGAGCCTCATAAAAGGAATCACCGCTATCTTGTAATCGTGGCTGAGTTGCACTTGACAGGTTCCTTTAAACTAGTGAAACAGATGCTTTGAGTGTGAACTTTGCTGAACCATCAATTGCCCCAGCTAACCAGGACGACTGTAGAAGCAAATTTCAGGTTTGACCAAACTTTTATTTTGGGGGTTAGGAGTTATACTCACCTGTATTCGGGGGTTATTTCTGGTGATATTGGAATCAAACTGTAGTTGGCCATGTGCAAGGCCTGTCTCTTAATTCCTCATTAACTCTCTTGGATAACTTAGCAACCGTTTTTGTTGTTAGTTTTGTTTCACGTAAGATGAGTCTTCACATTCCTGGAGGCATGATTGGGGCTAAAACTCTTGAGGAAAAAATAGGACAGTGGACTTGCCAGTATTGGTTTTTTCCCTTCATGCTATGAGCATTCTGAGTCTTTCACTGAGACTTTAGGTTCATTACAGAATAACAAACAGGTCTCAAGGAGTTGGGAGAAAGGGTTGGAGTATGTACTTTTTCATGAAGGAGCCCTAAATTTCATCCCCAGCTCCTCATGGTTTCCCAATACCAGGAAGATGCCTCTGAGTGCTGCCAAATGTGACTGCAAAACTGAAACAAGAATTAGGGGTGGATGGGCTGGAGTGATAGCCCAGGTGTAGGGTGATTTGTTTGCCTTGCATGTGGCCAACCCAGGACCAACTGAGTATGATCCCCTGCATCCCATATGGTCCCTGAGCCTGCCAAGAGTGATTTCTGAGTATAGAGCCAAGAGTAACTCCTGAGCATCGATGGGCATGGTCCCAAAACCAAAATAATAATAATAATAATAATAATAATAATAATAATAATAATAATAACAATAATAAAGAATTAGTTGTGGAAAGGCAGATCCAGAGTTGCTGGAAAAGCCTGAGGTCAGTTTAGATAGAGCCAGGATCTGAAGTCCACAATTCTGCTGGGAGTATATCATGAACTCATTTCATCATCACGGGAAGTGGATACTGGCAACAACTGAGAATTCAGACGCAGCTGCTCAGATGCACAATGTATGGGTGTGGACTTATTAATTCTTAAACCCAAGTTCCCCTCAAAGCCACTATCCTTAACCATGAAGCCATCTAGTTTCCCAGGAATTGTTTCTGGGACAGAGTTCTAGAACCCAGCCCTGCCCAGTATTTGGATTAAGATAAGCAAAGAGAAAAGAAAGATTATTCTGGGCAGAAGGAGACTATACTAAGTCTTGAGAAGGAATACAGGATGTGGAACCAACCTGCAGGTGACCAGTTGCACAATGGGATAAAACCCATTCTCCGAGGGCTCCAAAATACCGCAAGTGGCTGGCATTTAAATGCCCCTCTATTCAATATGAATGAACACTGGAGCCACGATGCATTTGTGTAGATGACAGGGAAGGAATGGGTATGTGAAGAAACTCCACTCATTTGGAAGAATGAGTTATGAATCGCATAAGGATTTGCTGTTGCTATTTATCGCTGGGCTGCATATCTGATGGTGGTTACAATGGGCTGTAGAGTAGGTGTGGTTTTGAGTAGGATGCTGCCATCTAGGTGCATGTAAACACACTCGATATTTCACACCAAAAAAATCAGTAGTAGTGATGCACTCCTACCTCAGAGCTGTCCCAAGTGGTGCACTGAGATAAAATGGGCAGGCAAGACCAGACTTGGCCTTGCTGTTGTGTTCAAGGTTGATCTTAATAGCTATTGAATTGCAAGACAAGTAAATTATCTATATGAAGTGAAAAATTCACTTTCCACACCTTAGGAAGGTCTCCCGATAAAGGTCACTTAAGAGTTCAAGTTTACATTTTCCCTTATGTCTAATTGAAGGGTACACTGGCCTCTAGAGGTTTGATCCCCTTATACCTCCTACCCTACAGTCACCCTCCCCAAACCTGGCTCATACCTTCTTCCCCTCTGGCTACTTCAGTTCTGGTGTCGGAATGATACTAGAGTTTTTGTTCCGTTTATTTGCTGTCACTGTTTCTATTCTACAAACAAGTGAAATCACCTGGTATTCGTCATTTTTTCTGATGTAGTTTCACTGAAAAAATCTTACTTTACTTATGCCCAGTGATGCTTGCCTGGAATGGTTGGGTGAGGGGTGCTCAGGGCCCTATCCAGCAATGCTTGCAGGGCCAGGTGGTGCTCAGGGCCAAGTGGTGCCAAGCATCCAATCCAGGACCTCGCACAGCAAGGCCTATGTTCTATCACTTGAGCTTTCTCCCACCCCACCCCCAACCATCTGTCAATGCACTATTTTTGCAGCGTCTACAGAAAGGCATCTTTGATGGGCGTGTGTAAGAATCACAGCTTAGAAATCACTTTTCTGTAAGACTGGCCTCAACCTGGCCCTGTGATCCTGCCCACCCTGCCTTCCCACTCTTAACATGATCCCACAATTATAGCTGAAAAGAGACCTGCAGAAACTTGTGGATGGGAACCCACAGGGTTACTGCGGGGTCAGGAACTGTTCCAGAATAGTCCCAGCCAACTTCCTCCAGCATGAGGTCTGCTCAGACCAGGAGTTTTCAGTAAAAGCTGCCCTTTCTTTTCAGGTGTCAGCAGGATTTGTCTTTTTTAAGAGAGCCAGTGGGCAGGAAGACAGTGCCCAGGAGAAGCCGTGTCCGTGGGTGGTCAGAACCTTCTGATCCAAGGAGAAACTGTCCCTTTACCTGGACTTATGACCCGCGGCTTCGCGCCCACCCTGCCCAGCGAGTTCCACAAGATGGGCTCCTTCCGCAGGCCCCGACCTCGCTTCATGAGCTCCCCGGTGCTCAGTGATCTCCCCAGATTCCAAGCAGCCCGGCAGGCTCTGCAGCTAAGCTCCAATTCAGCCTGGAACAGGTGAGGGAGGGCATTTGGAGGGTCTCCAGGACCTGATTTAGCTTTGGCACCTTCTGTGATCTCCTCTTAAGAAGTTATAATTATGGGGGCAGTTGATGAAGAGAGCAAATTCCTGCCTAGAACTTGGTTCTTGCTTTCAGTAGGGGGGAAAGAACAGGGATGGGAGTGGGAGGGGGAGAGTTCTGTCTGGTAGGGACCCCCAGGGCTATGTGAGTCAGTTAACAAGAGTGGAACTGTTGGAATTTAGCAGTTAGTTCCTATTTACTAATCACACCCCAGACTTCCAGAGTACCCAAGGGTGGGGCCTTATAAGTAACCTTAAGTACCTTTGGGGGAAGATAAGCAGTGAGTCTGTGAAAAGCTATAATCCTGCATAAAGCAGGGATTATCTGTTCCTTGGGGGCTAGGTGAAAAGTCTTAGAGTTGCCCTAAATTGAGTCTCGCTGGCGGTTTATACACTACAGTCCTAAATTAGGCCTAGTTCACATGTTTATTTGGCGATTTTTTTTTTCGGGGGGTGGAGGAGAGAGATATTCAGCAATGCTTAGTGCTTACTCTGCTCAGGGATCACTTCTGAGGGTGCTAGTGGACCTTGTGCAGTGCTGGGGATTGAATCCAGGTTAGCTCCCAAAGCACTGTTCCATTTTTTCAGTTCCAAGCCCACATTTTGTACACTACACATGGACTGGATGTTGACTCATACTCTCTTGCATATCTGTAGTCACTGAACACATTTTTTGTTTGTTTTGTTTAAATTTTTAGGTCACACCTTGTAGCTCTCAGGGATTATTCTTGGTGTTGCACTCAGGAATTACTAGGAATTCCTACATACTCAGGTTCCATATGGGAAACCTGGTTTCGAATCTGGGTTGGTCATGAACAAGTCAAGTACCCTAGCTACTGTACTATCTCCCTGGCTCTAGTCACTGGATAAATTTAAATGTATCATTATTTTAAAGCATTCATGATTTCATAAATTCATTTTGGCCTTTGGTTCGTTTCAAAAGAAAGCACCACTTAGCAGGGGTCCTCAAACTTTTTAAACAGAGGCCCAGTTCACTGTCCCTCAGACCATTGGAGGGCCAGACTATAGTAAAAACAAAAATTACAAACAAATTCCTATGCACACTGCATACATCTTATTTTGATGTGAAGAAATAAAACGGGAACAAATACACTATGTGGCCCAAGGGCTGTAGTTTGAGGACCACTGAGTCTTAAAGCGTTGATGGAGAGATAGCTCTGAAATAGTTTTTTGTTAAATGAATCTTTGTTCTTAAAAATATATAAGTCTAGGACACTTGATAAAGGCAAGTTTTTTTTCTTTGGGTCACACCCGGCAGTGCTCAGGGGTTACTCCTGGCTCCATGCTCAGAAATTGCTCCTGCAGGCAC
>PVKC010023428.1:0-17282 GCA_004027635.1 Crocidura indochinensis
AAAAAAAAAAAAAAAAAAAAAAAAAAAAAAAAAAAAAAAAAAGGAAATGCAATGTTAGGGTCGTAAAGTGGATGTTCGGAGGATGAGCTTAGTCCGACTAAGTGGTCCTCAAACTACGGCCCGCGGGTCACATACTGTATTTGTTCCCATTTTGTTTCTTCACTTCAACATATGATATATGCAGTGTGCATAGGAATTTATTCGTAGTTTTTGTTTTTACTATAGTCCGGCCTCCAACGATCTGAGGGACAGCAAACTGGCCCCCTGTTTAAAATGTTTGAGGACCCCTGCAAGGGGATCCTGGAAATTAGTGCGGAGAAAGTCTCCTGCATTGGTGGCAACCTTTCCCCCCAAGCAAAGCCCTTTTGACTTCAAGTCACTGGACTCTCTAATGTTACCAAGCAACCTGGCTTTTATCTTTCCAAGACTTATTCCTATATCTTGGAACAGGTAACAATGGGAATCTAAACTCTCCCAAATGTAGTGAAATGAAAATCAGTGATCCTGATTAGGTACGTTTTAGAAGAATACATGAACCCACCCCCTAACTCCACAGGGATATCTATTTTATCCCCCTTAACAATCCCTCTCACACTGCACTTGCGGAGATATTTACTGAATTACACTCTGCCATTCTCCAGGGGAAGAAAGAAGCTTTACCACAGTGGAACCTCATTGTCAGGATGGATCAAGCAAAAGAACTAGCTCTGCAGTAACTCACGCTTTTCTTATTTAAAAAAATAAAAAAGTTTGCTTATTCACTGTAGAGTATAAATCTTTATTGATCTTAAAAAAAATAAAAACTGTAGCAGAAAAGTCCTTGACCAGGGAAGCTCTATTTTGGTTTCTGTTCTGACTGTTGTGTGTGGCAGGGGGAGGCAATAATTGGCTTCGTAGGATGCAGCACCAATCAATGTGCATTGTGGAGAGCAGAGAGCTTGGCAGCCTCTGTTGTGCCTCTGAATCAAAGACACGACTACATCCAAGGGAAAAGTGTATTCTGACCTGTCAAACAGTTTGAATAGACACACGGTAAACCAGACGCTCTCGGTCTTAACACATAATAGCCAAGTTATCTCATGATTCTAAAAAGCAAAATCAGTATACTTGTACTTCCAGGCATATATAGAATCTTCGCTAGAGAACCACAGAACAGTCTGATGCACTGGAGCACAGAGTTCCAATTTGGCTGAAAGTCTCACTCCGCTCTAACTAGCTCTGTGACTGGGGCAAGTTCCTCAGCCTGCTTCTATGAATTGCAAAACAGAGAGGAAGACAGTGGCTCCTACAACTCAGTGTAATTATGAGGAATAGGAAAATTACTACTTGTAAAGTGCTCAGAATAACAGGAGCATATCAATCATGGTGTTTAGAGAGCACCTAAAGCATGTCCCCAAAAAGTGACAAATATTTCCATGCCTAATGTCATAACATTTTAGAAATATATCACAAATGCTTCAAATGTTTTACCTGAACCAGCAGGTTCAAAAGACTCTAGCACCATGACAAGTGTCTTGGAGAGACACTATACCATCAACCACGTACTTCTTAGGAGAGAAGCAAAGAATATGATGGTCAGAAAAAAAGTCAAATTTGAACTATATTTAAGGAGAGATAAAGACATATTATCTTTCAAATAATGTAAATTTTATGAATTAAGTGAAAATATGCAGAATAAAAATGTATAACAAGATAAAGAAAAGCATCTATATACCTATCCACATGTCTACATCTGTTATTCTATCAACATTATTATTATTCATAACATTCATAATATCAACATTATTATTATTATATCCCATTAACATGGGATTTTTGAATTACATAATTAAGATTTACTGAGGTTATCAAATATTCCAATAATAAAATTTTCTCTCTAGCTAATTGTTTAAGTCAGAAATTTGTTTGATCAAAGGTGCACAGCTGCATACAGGTATGTGTCAACATATGTGCATGATCACAAATAGGTATGTACACAAAACCCATTGCAGGATACACAAAAGAGAGTGTGGTATTGAGGTCAGACTTCTACCAGCCCCTCCTACCAGAAATCAGTTTTCTAATCACCCTCATCTTCTTCATCCTCTGTCTACTGCCTCACGTGAAAACCTCATCAAATGTGGCAGAAAACCCAGGGGCAAGTGGGCGATCTTTGCTCCCTTCTGTTTGTTAACAGGGAATCTGCATACCTGCACCCTGCCTCTGGAAAAGACCTAATGTTCCCCAGGCCAGGGCTAGCCAGCCAGCACCTCCATTCTTCAAACTGCCTCAAGTTGGCTCATAGGCCACAATCCCCTTCTCAGTCATAAAGAATTCCAAGCTGTTCTATCAATAGTACTTCCCAGCTCTTAATAGTTTGTCACCTGACTAAATAAAACTCCTTTTTTGATCAGTTCATTCTTCCCTTCCTCCTTTCTTTCTAGCTACTCAAGTCTTGGTCTCTTGTGGGCTGTGCTTTTCTGAACTCCCTAGGTAAGATGCTCTATTCTCAGTCCTCTTTACTGTCCCGAGAAGTCTTATTCACTCCTGTTACTGGGGTTCTGAGAAGTCCCTAGTCTCCCTTCAGAGCTCACCTGTCTCCATCTGGACACCTGGACATTCTTGGTGAGCATCATGTATTAGTAAATTCAACTTGTACTAGCTTAAAATAAATCAGAAATCCATAAAGCATTCTTAAATCTTCTGCCTCCCTTTCCTTTGGTCTTCTTGCAATACATATTATTTATGCTACCATGTTTAATCAATCAATTTCTCTCTATTCCTACTACCTATTATATGTATGTTCTCAATCACTTATCATCATTCAGCCTTAGGCTCATTCCTCTCAAACCATTTTGCTCTGTGATACTATGATAGTTTTATAACATAAATCAAATCCTGCCACCTTCTGCTTAAATGATTCAGAGGTTCTCCACTAGAGGGAGAGCACATTCATAATTCCTTCATGGTTCCAGGTCGCTGTCCACTTCTTTCTTCCTCATACTTTGGTTATACTATAAATTACAGTAAACAATGGTACCTTTTATTAAGGTAAATCCTTAAATTGAGGTTTAGAAGCCAACGTTATTTTAGACACCTTACCGTTATTCATTTTCAGCTGACAAGCACCTAGAAAGGCAGGTAGAAATCACACATCCCATTTTATTTTTCCAGTTAAGTTAGAAAAAGCCAAAGAAATAAAATAATATTCCTAAGGTCCTATCTAAAACATGGTGAGCAGGCAATGCCCCTCGTGATGCTGAGGTCTCCAGGGAATATCCTGGAACATTGCATAGAGATGTGTTGTGCTCAAGAATTCTTTTTAGAGGGGTTGGCAGGGCGGTGGCCAAGCACATGCAAGGCAACACTAGCCCTTATACTATCTCTCAGCCCAAACACTCTTAAAACACTTAATGGTTTTGTGTTTTCAATTAAGTACTCAATGGATGGACAGAAACATTCTAATTCTTAAGAATTTATCGAGAACAAATAAACACAGAAGAAACTATTACTAGGGAAAAAAAAGCACCAAGTGTGTTTAAAAAAATGCTATCTCCACATAAACCTAATTCCATGGCCTGTGATTTTACAAGAAGTGAGCTGGAGCACAAGATGAGGAGAGGCAGAGGTTGTTAAAACATCACAGGGTACAGCCAGTCTCACACAACATGAATGTACAGGAAGACACCTTCCTCATTTTACAATGAAAAACAGTGAGGAAAAAATTCCTTCCTTCTGGGCTGAAGGTGACCCAGGGGTGCCAATAAATGTCATGCAGGATTGTGAGCTGAGATCATTACCAGAGATAAACATGCTACATGAGAAATTTGTGGGGTCATTTAATCAAATTAGACAATGAACAACTTTTTAAAATGTGTTCATACTAAATTCCTGGTTTGGGTAGTGCTATTGTGATTGGAAGAGATATACAGTAAAGATAAAAAGTATGATTCTAGATGACATAAAACTTGTTTATGAACATGCACAATGATAATAGAAGATCAAGTTGAACAGAAAGTGATAAAATACCAATATTAAGGGGCCCGGGAGATAGCATGGAGGTAAGGCGTTTGCCTTTCATGCAAAAGGTCATCGGTTCGAATCCCGGTGCCCCATATGGTCCCCATATGGTCCCCCGTGCCTGCCAGGAGCAATTTCTGAGCATAGAGCCAGGAGTAACCCCTGAGCACTGCCAGGTGTGACCCAAAAACCATAAAAAAAAAAAACAACACTGATATTGAACAGGCAGATCTGGGAAGCTGGAGCTAGATATAGTGGGTAAGATGCTAGTCTGAAAACAGTCAACAAGGGTTCGATCCCCGGCATGCCATATGGTTTCCTGAACCTGCCAAGAGAGATTCTTGAGTGCAGAGCCAGGAGTAAATCCTGAGCACTGCAAGGTGTGACCCAAAAAAGACAAAGAAATAAATAAATAATTAAATAAAATTGAAAGATCTGGATAAAGGATACAAGAGGATTTTATGCCTTATTGTATTATTCTGTATTATTGCGCTGTTCTGGAAATCCTCAAAACAGAAGAGAAAAATAAATAAATATAGAAAGCCAAAGAACAAACCAAACTAACTGGGATAGTTACCTCTGCTTAAAGGATCAGAGAGGAAGTAAAGTGTCTGCTTCCAAACCAAATCATTGCTACCTCCTCTCTCACATTTCAGGTCTTTCTTTCTCTGTTCTCTCTCTTCTTCAGAAATCCTTGAGCACAGCAAGGAAGGTGAAAGCTGAATTGATGAAGGGCACAATGGAACAAAACATAAAAAGCATAGTGACAAGGTGAAGAACCACACAGGTCCTCAAGCACCTCTCAGTGCATATGAACAGCTGTGTCTTTGGACCCTCAGTAACACAGAAACCGGCAGGCCACAGGTAAAGGTCAAGGAAGAGTCCTTTCCCACAACTATCTAAGGTGAAAACCAGGGAGCCAGATGTCAAAGAACTAGACTTAAACAAAGACCTAATGCCACATACAAAAAAAAAATCTCAAATACAGTAACTGCTACTGGGAACAGTCACACTTGTGCTCTGTATGACCCCTTTACTTCTGGAATCCTTGCATCTTAACAAGGTCAGCATGGCTTTCAAAATTTCCTTTGAAGGTAGCAAGGAAGCCACTCAACCTGTCAGCAAGCCTATAGAACACAGATCGTTATGCTCCCTAAACATCAACTCAGTTCAGTCTCCTACCAAGGGTGACAGAAAGAAGGGAAGGGTAAGAAATTCTTCCTTAGACACATCCCAAACAGCCAAGGAATCTTCCCGTCTGTATCAGATTCTGTGTTATTATTTCTAGGGATTTTACAGGAAAGCAATTTGAAAAGAGATAAAAATGTAATCCAGCACCTGCCCACACTGACACCCTTGTTGTGTCAAGTAAATGGGAGCATGAAAACCAGCCTGGTCTAAGGTTTCAAGTGAGATGTGAGGATCTTCAACTGCTGTTGCAAAATTTTCATGAATCTGAAGCCATTGCAAAATAAAAGATGGAAGTCATTTCATTTCACTAACTTTTAAGAGACCTTACTGATATTAAAATCTTACTAGGGCCTCCCTCACACCCACCATGCAGTAGCAAGGCGACCACAACAGCCACTCCACAGATTTGTGTGCATTCATGCTGTCTCCCGAAGAGGCTGACTTGTTTGTTTTAAAAGTTCAAGCCCATTTCCTCCCTTAATTTCCACAGCTGGTCTGGTGAATAAATAACCAGAGTAGACACCATTTTATAAGGACTTTATTCTTACCTCATTTGAAGCTAGAAGGCATGAAACCAATTTGAAACTGAACCAATTAAGAGAACTAGAACTCTGTAAAGCTGTACTCCCAAATTAAAAACAAAACAAAAAAAAACCTGGTAAGGGACCAGAGTGGTGGCACAAGTGGTAAGGTGTTTGCCTTGCCCGCACTAACCTAGGATAGATTTCAGTTCGATCCCCCAGTGCCCATATGGTCCCCCAAGCCAGGATCGATTTCTGAGCGCATAGCCAAGAGTAACCCCTAAGCATCACCAGCTGTGGCCCCAAAACAAAAAACAAACAAACAAAAACCTGGAAAAAACACACTTCACCCGGAGTATTCTAGTCTTAATGATCACTGGCAAGGGGGGTGGGGGGGGGCACTGAAACTGTGCTTGAAACACCATTAGGTCAACTATTTTGTTATTAAATAGAATTTACCTGTACTTCAACGGGCAAATCATTAACATCACAGATGCTAGACCCAGCATGCAAGTCACCTTTTTTTCCATTGTTCACCAGAGTTGCACAGGCAGGAATTTTGACCAATTCCCTGAGAGAAGAGAACTGCAATATCAAATATCTTCAAAGTTCTCATTTGCTAGGTGGTAGACATAGTGTTGATTCCATATTCAGCTAAAAAATGTTAACACTTAACTTACAACTACTATAGAACACAGTCTAGTTACTCGAACATCTCTCCTAGTTTCCAGATACTTCACCTCTCGCTACTAAAACAAGAAATGGGACTGTGATGCATGATGCAAATATCTAAATCTGGCTTACATATCTAAATATCTAAAAATCTAAATCCAGCATTGAATTTTTTAACTTCTTAGAAAGATTAGTTGACTTTAAATGTGTCACCACCAAATGGGAGGAGAAACAGAGAATAGGCTAGACTAAAAGGATGAGCTTTCCTGACTTTCAGGAGAGAGATTCCAAACTTCATTCATTTCCATTCATGACCGGGAATTTTCAGACTTTAATTAAATGACTCATTGAAATAGTCATTCTTAAATAAAAGAGCAAAGCAAAAAATTGGAAAGCTTGTACACAAAGTATAAACCTTACATAAGATTCCCTCATTACACAAGTGTCTTTTAAAAATACCAAAGCAATAACTTTAATAATAAATCCAATTTCCCTATAATTCTAATTACATCTAAAACATAAGTGTTATTAGAATACTAATAAACTTCATCCTGATTCAGCTGTGAAAACTCTCAAAGGGGTTCAACCCCTCAGATGGTTTCAAGCTTTAAGTCTGAAATAATTTTTCGAGAATTAGTCTCCCTTTACTTAACCCCTTAGAATTTTCTAGAAAATTATAAGCCAAATAAAGGCACATTCCTTTTCCAGTTGGGGTTCTATTCTTCACTGACCCTTTCCTTTAAGAATAGTCTCAAAGTTGGGCCAGAGTAGTGACGCAGGCAGTAGGGCCTCTGCCTTGCACGCGCTAACCTAGGACAGCCAGTGGTTCGATCCACTGGTGCCCCATATGGTCCCCCCAAGGCCAGGAGTGATTTCTGAGTGCATAGCCAGGAGTAATCCCTGCGAATGACAGGGTATGACCCAAAAACCACATATATGTTTATATATATGTATACATATACATACACACATATGTGAAAGTCTATTCCTTTCCTTTGTTGACCAGAAATGCAGAAATAGAAAAACAAAAAAAATGCTATTTTTCTATCACAGGATAGAAATTTTCCCGCTAGTTTAACATGGTTTCAAGATGCAAAGGAGAACCATCCCAGATTTACTTAAGTGACCTATCTATAACAACTCTTTTTCTTCTTATCGAACAATCCTAGCAAAAGTCGTATGATTACTTTGTTCAGGAATTTGAAGGTGAAATTACAGAAACAATATCCCTGAAGCAAATTAACACAGGATAGAAATATCAACTCTATGAATTATATTGAATATTGTTATCCATTCTCTCTTGTTTTAACTGATGCCATGCAAGTTTTTGAAGCCTGAGGACCAAGCTGGTTTCTTAGCCTAACTGAGCCTGCAGGTAATGCAGATGGCTGGAATAGCATGTTCAAAGACTCCTCCTCCACTGTGAAGAGCAGTGACTGTCTCCCAACCAGCGCCATTTCCAGATCGGTGGCTCATGCTGTTACTTGGTCTCCTGACATTTAGCACAGCGATTGCATCATAGATGGAGACTGCACCTGAGTCAGACTTCAATAAGTCAATGATTTCATAACATTTTGTTTAGTTTTGGGGCCACCCCCAGCAATGATTAAGGATGACCTGACTTGGTGCCAAATGGATTAAACTCAACTCTCCTACATAGAAAATATAAATTACTCTCCTGTGTAGGGAGACAAAAAGTTTCACAAAGTTTTGAGGCAGCCATATGTGGGGATATACTTTGGGGGTGGAGGGGTGTGGAGCATCTTTTCTCTTTCTCTTCTCCTCCCTCCCACCTTCTCTCCCTCCCCATACCCCTTTTCTCTTTCCCTCACAATCTCCTATCAGGTATATTAATGAGCACAAAAGGTAGCCAGGTATCCCTAGAAGGCAAAGAGATGGTAAGGATTTACAAAATGACTGTGCACCACTCCACTAGGAGTTGGGGGTCGGGTGGGGGGGGAACCGGGAACGACAGTTATATATTGCTAAGGATAAGAAAGAGAAAAGAGGTGCTATTCAGCAATTTTCCTCAGGGCATATATTGCAGTTTCACAAATGTTTTGTACTGATGCTTCAAAATTTCGAAGGGTCAAGGAAGAGGTCATTAATTGTTTTGATTCTGGTAAGAATAATATAGACCACTCTGAGCTTTAGAACACAGTATACACACATAAAAACTGGAGGAATCATCATATATAAAACCACATATATAATTATTTTAAGTAATTCATATACACTATGAAGGCTTCACAAGAACTTGGCCCTCTGAGTGCAAGGATCTAACTTATGAATTTCTTTTCAATAATTTCTCTATACTTTCAATGGTTTAATGGTTTCAATGACTTTAAGTCCCTCTAACACACAGCTTCAAAGCCATATACTTTAAGATCTGCAAATACTTAAGATAAAAACAATCTGGAAATCCTCAAATCCTTACAAAGTCAAATACAACCTTCTTGTTTTCAGAAGAAGAATTGGTGATTGCCCTACCTCATTATTCCTTGCCTCACTGAGACAGGTGCTCTTTCCAAAATTAAGAGGCAGGTATTCAGAGTGGAGAAGGGGTACACTTTGCATGTGGCAGGACTCCACACTCCAGAGAGGTGCAAGATGAGGTGCCACTGGGGGTGAGGGTAAGATTATGGAGCAAACAAATGCAATTCCAATGAGACCCATCAGAGGTGTTAGCAGGAAGGAAAATACTATCTCAAATGGCCAAAGGATTAATCTTCAAATTTCTTTCTTTTGGGAGGGGGTGTGTGTGGTGGGTGCAGTCAGCTGTATTCAGAGCTTACTCTCAGTTCTGTGCTTAGGGGACCATATACAGGATAGAACCTGGGTGATCTGCATGCAAGGCAACCACCTTAACCTCTAAAATATTTCTTTAGCTTGCAATGAAAGCCTTTACATTTAACATGCTATTAACTTTATTCTAGTCTGAGCTCCCTAACTTCTGGAATATTCTACTGAATTCAATACATTAAAAAAATGTGGTGAAGACACAATCTCATGGGAAATAATTTTATTTTTATGTAAATAAAAATACGTTACAGAAATAAAGAGTAATTGGGGAGGGTGGGGTAGAAGGAGTAGATAAAAATTTTAAAAGAAACGCCTTTATGTGGCTCTTGTCTCCCAGAGTTTGGCATCTTCTCTTGAACAACAGCACTATGTGTCTTCTGCTAAAGCATCTGGGACAGAAGCTAAATACCAAGCCATGCTTGTCAAAATACAAACCAAACTGAGTACGAGCGCTCTGTAATGTTCTTCAAAGTATTAACAAAATTCATGAATCATTTCACCCAGCACAGACATGATTATTTAAGCTCCTTACAAGTACAGTTAATTACGAAGAAATACAGGGAGACAGATTCACTTACATGGTTGATGAAGAGGCTCTTGCGTTTTTCTCTCACTGTGAAAACAAAAGATAGGACAAAAATGTTATGTTCCTGTATGCCAATCCTGTTGTTGAGTGGGTCCCTGGCTGTGCCCCAACCTTCCACCCACCAATATACCCAGGTGCTTGATAATACCACACACTTGGAATGCACCCATCAATTTAAGATCATTAATAAGTCATGCAGCAATTTATTTCTAACCCATAAAATCCCAAACTGTATGGGCAGAATATAACTAACAAGAACATCCACCTGAGCATCAAGATAAGTAAACAATTCAGTCAGAACTCACAGAACTGGAGTTCCTCTCCATGACCAGGAAAAGCAGTTTTCTCTATAGGGACCACCTTTGTTCCAGCTTCAATCTTAGGCACTACCTAGGGTACCCCGGAGCACCACTGGAAGTTATCACCTTGGTGGTCCCAAATGCAACAAAACAAGTCATAAATAGATGACTTCTCTTACAGCTTTGCCCAGAGTGGCTGCTCAAGGCCTTGGCAGCCTTCTCCAGACCGCAAGAGCTTCTCCCACTAGGCACCTCAGTCACACAGATGTGCCAGGTAGACAGGGGTTTCTAGCAGCCGTCTACCATATTTGCCGGTGTATAAGACAACTTTTGAAACAAACAAACAAACAAAAAAAGTCAACCGAAAAATCCGGGAGTCGTCTTATATGCCGAGTATAACCCGAAAAATGTTTCAATATGCCGCTAAACGAAACAAAACAAACAAACAAACAAATCAGACCGCAGAGTTCCCAAATCTCTTTCTTGGAGACTCCCAAACAGTACTCAGGAGATCTGGGGGTCACTTCTGGCAAAACCCAGCTAACCGTGTTGGTGGTTCAGTGCAAGGGTCCGAGGATGGGGTGTTTGGTTCATGTAGTAGGAGAGATTAACTGACACCACCAGGGAATTGCCAGAAAAGGTGCCAATGATAAGGGACCAATCACTGCAAGGCTGCTCGCACTGCCTCTCTAACTCGGCCAATCCAAGCAGACTTTTTATGCATGCAAATTAGACAATGTTCTGTACCCGAATCTACACTGTCAAAAGCCTGCTTAGATTGGCCAGAGTCAGAGAGGAAGTCTCTTACAGAATATCCTTTGAACCTTTGCTTGTTGTGATTGGCTCACTGTGGTACATACAGTTGCAGCACAGGAACGTTCTGTCTGATACAGGGAATATAGGCCTAAACCTATGTTTTTACTGCAAAATTAGGGGGTCGTCTTATACGCCCAGTTGTCTTATACACCGACAAATATGGTGCTTTTTTTTTTTTTTTGGTTTTTGGGCCACACCCAGTGACCCTCAGGGGTTACTCCTGGCTATTCGCTCAGAAGTCGCTCCTGGCAGGCACGGGGGACCATATGGGGAACCGGGGGATCGAACCAAGGTCCGTCCTAGGTTAGCGCAGGCACCTTACCTCCAGCGCCACTGCACCGACAAATATGGTATCTGTAAGTTTAGTGTTTTCTTTCTTGAAGGCTTACTTTTGAGGACACACACGTGCCAGCTGGCACTTCCACTGAGCATGTCACCACAAAGGATACACAGAGCAGGACATGAACAGGCTTCCTTCATGGAGACAATGCCCCAGGTCCCCAGATAGCAATAAAGCTACCTTAGGACATCCTAACATACTTTATCATCTAGGGAAGGGTTTTGCTCATGCAGTTCACATCCCAAACCCAGATTGTTCATTTTCAAAAATGTTCCTGCTTGGAAGGGGAAATTTCAAGAGGGCATCCAAACTGATCCCCAGCACTACACAGTCTTCCGAGCATTGTCAGATGTGGTCCTTGCAGATCCATGTTCCTCGGGGGTGGCCCAGCACACTGCAGGCACAGAGTGGCACTGCACCTGGACAGTGGACCTCTATTACAGTTGGCTGAATATCACTGGAAGTAACCCTGCAACCTCATGAGCACCACTTGGGAGGCCCCCAACTCCCCGAAGACAAATAAAAGTCCTCCTAGTATGATCAAAGTCCAACTGGTATGAACAAGAGATATATATTCTCACTGTTCTTTGATTCATTTGGAAACTCTTTTCCTTTGCCTTAGAAGTTCAATTCTTCAAGAACCACTGCTATTATTACTCCCATCACAAAAATATTTGCAATGCAAATAAAAACAGCAGACTGAGGACACTGTTGGGAGAAGCAGTTCACACCACCAGATATTTCTCTTTGATGACATGCCCCATCAAGATTGGAAGCCCTCAGCCAGGCCTAGGGCAAGACCTAACTCAAGTGCTGAGTTAGTTGCTCAGAGTGGGCGGCCCAGGGCTACTCCAGACCTGGTGACACATAAGCAGCAATATGTGAACCACAACACAAAAAAGAGAACCTGTCAAAAAGTGCTGGTGTTTAACTCTTTGGCACACACACATGTTTCATGTGCATGCACATGTGTGGGTGCCTTTATGTATACAAATGTTCCTTGAATTAAAACTCATGACTAATTACTGTGCATAAAGCCAGGAGGCAATGATGACACTTCTATGGTGATTTCTCATTGGTTTAGAGGGATTTGGAAATTGGACCCAGGCTGTCTATTTGGTAAGATTTCCAGAAAGTTCCAGGCGACAGCCCTTTATAGGACATCTAGCAGCAGTTCTGTGCAAAAGCTTTGTGTCTCCCAACTAAATGCAACTGCTCTGACAGATTAAAAAAAACAACAAAAAACAATCAATGCAAGGGATGGAGGAGAGCCAGCTCAAATGGCAGGAACATATGCCTACCATGTGTGAGGTTCTAAGTCAAAGCCCTGGACCCACATGACCATCACCCCAACCCCAGGTGGTATCAAACACCAAACATCAGGCTTGCATAGCTGGGCAGAGCATTGCCAAGTATGGCCCCTATACAAGAATAAGGTCTCAAGAGACAATACTGCTTCTTAGATGGGCATGTTCAAAAACAGGAAGAATAATCCACAACTCTTTTTACTGAAAGTTTAAGACATACATAAAAGCACAGAAGATGAAGAGGAATATCATCAACACATAGGCTGTTCTTGTGAGTCTCCAACAAAGATCTCAGAATCAGGTCATTCTTGTGGAAGTCAGTTTATTCCAATTAGAATCATTTTGTAGAAAAGGTTTCAACTATTACAAATCACCTAAGGATAAAATACCTGGCTCCAGCCTAGAATACTTTAGGCACTCACTATTTTATACAAGTATGTGCCTACAGCTATACACCCTTGGCTTTGTCCTCTGAGTACTATGCCTGATGATATGGTCTGAAATTTGGCTCATGGAGTCTAAACCTGAAACAAACTTCATATATTGCTTTGTTATGCTACTCCTATAGAGGGGCAATAGTAGGAGCAAAGGTAGGCAGCACCTGAGGAACTTGCCTATGCTTCTCTATTGATGACTTCTTTTAAAGCGTCTTCACAGTCCCCAAACCACTGACCTACAACTACACAAACAGGAAGGACTCCTAACACTCATGTTCACTCTGAATCCAACTACCTGAATCTGGATACTAGGACCTTACAAAGCAATCCCCAAGATAAGATTAATGAAGTTTTCCAAGTCGAAATCTATCCTTAAACTGAATGAAAAACCATTTGGCTTATTAGTGAACTAGAAAAATCAAACTGCCATCTTCATTAAACTTTATGTAATAGTGTAAATATTATGTCAAATCACTTCTAGTACAGGTTTTAATCACATTAAAAGCATGATAATTTTGGTTATGAGTAACATTTCCACCAAAATGTAAAGTCGAATTCCTATAAAATTGAGAGCACTAATAAACATAATTTGGGGGGGGGCACAATAAATTGATATGACTCATCAACTTTTCTGGGAAAGAATAATAGCTAACTTCTTTGATCCTATACACCGAGTTTATCCAAAAGATTTTAATTGGCTAATATACTGGTCCATATTAAGTTAAACAAAAATGTACTAGAGGTTTTTAAATAAACCATCCAAAATTAAAACAGCAAAAAAAAAACCCATCACCATTGCCATTAGAAGCCTCTAGATAAAATCAGCAGTGATGAGTAAATTGCAATGTTTGCCATCTGAGGAACATTTCACTTACTTGCTACTGTTCGCTCCCTTTTCATCATGGCATAGAAGTAAAATTTTCTTCCTCTTAAAAATACTTTCCCTAGGAGGGGCCAGGCAGATATCTGGCTTCCAGTTCCTTGATCCTAAGGGGACATCCCATACCGGAGGCCTACACCCTAGCTTGGGGGTGCTGGGAGGCTTGGTAGGCCCATTCCCCTTTTCCTCTCCTTTATTCCAGGCCTTCCCTGGTTGCCGGCTCGGTGGACTCTATAGTGGTCCTCAGTCTTTCCCCCTTTCTCTCCGTACACTAAGTGGGGGGACACATGGGGTGGAGGGTGGGCTGATGCAGCACTAGTGTATGTCGTGACATTCACTGTTATTTTTTTTCTCATTGGTCTCCATTTTAAAAACCATATATATACCATATATATTCAAAATAAAAATGGGAGAATGGACTCTCAGGCTGGGAAGAGACCAGTTCGTGTGGGGGTACCATATATATTCAAAATAAAAATGAGAGGATGGTCTCTCAGGCTGGGAAGAGGCCAGTATTCTTTTCCTACTTGTTTACTTTCAGCAGCCTCTTGGCCTTTTCCTTCCTTCATTGTGTAACTGTGGTTATACCATACTAGGTTTCTGATTAGTTCCCACAAACGGTGACAATTGAGTCCACTGTCTTAAGTTAGATTGTTTATTTTTCCCCACTTTTTATCCCTTTGTTATCTGTTAAATAAGGAAGTTTGTAGAAGTGTCCCTCCATTTAACGTTTAATACTGGCCTCTGGTCCCAGCCTGAGACACCATCCTCTCATTTTTATTTTGAATATATATGGTACCCCCACACTAACTGGTCTCTTCCCAGCCTGAGAGTCCATCCTTCCATTTTTATTAAGAACCAAGTCAATTGAACTGTTGGACTTGTTCTAGCATCCCCACAGGTACCAATCTCGCCAGTAATACTGTTCTTCCTTTGCATAGGCACATTAAAATGGGAAATTATATACAAACACGTTCTTATCTTATAGATATGGGAACACACAAATCTTGTAATGCAGTAGGACCTTACATTGTCATAAAGACCTGGCTCATGTCTTGAAAGAATGGACACTGTCCATTTACCCCGAACCAGGGATGCCATCTACAAAACAACCATGGTTGTGTACTACATCACCTAAATGCAATCCTCCACCAGGAAAGATCCTACCACTGCTCTGGCATAGACCCATTCAACAGAGACTTCCCTTTAACACTCAGAGAACTTAACAATAACAACCTGCTTTAAAGACTGAGCTCTTTGCATCACCCTCTAATTGTGAGTGAAACTAAAGGTGCTCCGCATCATCCTGACTCTTATATAGGATATAGACATATATATATATATGTCTATATCATTTGGTTTTTGGGTCACACCCGGCAGTACTCAGGGGTTACTCCTGGCTCTATGCTCAGAAATTGCTCCTGGCAGGCACAGGGGACCATATAGGACGCCGGGATTCGAACTGATGACCTTTCGCATGAAAGGCAAACGCCTTACCTCCATGATATCTCCCGGGCCCCATATAGACATATTTTGAGATCCTTGGCTACAGAAACCAGACACCAACAACAGTGACTGTGTGAAAAATAGAAGTGTATTGACATATAGACAATGACTTGGGTCGGACAACCTAATATGCCTGAAGCCTAGAGTTGGTCGTAAGCCAGAAAACTTCAGGGGTGAGGTTTCTTGCATTTAGGCCAAGGTTTTTTCTTTCCATGTCCCCTATATTTTGCTGGGCCTATGCAAACAATTTCCACACTAACACAGTCTTTGCTGTGCTCCTTTGACTCATTCTTAATGAATTATTGTATTATGATCAATTGTGTCAACAATACTACAGCTTTTAATATTAAGGGAGTTGCATAAATTTTCTGGCTTTGGATTACTTTGCGTAAGAAATATTATAATGTACTACAATCTGGGAGCTCGAGGGACAAAGTAAATGTACATGTTTAAATGAATTTTAAAAAAAAAGAACTAGGAAAAACAATCACTAAAAAAAAAATACTTTCCCTGGTCTGAACAAGAGTCTGGTAGGTAGGGTGCTTGCCTCATACACAGCCAACCCTGGTTTGATCCTCAGAATCTCGTAAGGTTCTCCAAAAACCACCAGGAATGATTCCTGAGTGCAAAGCCAGGAGTAAGCCCTGAGCACAACTGGGTATGGTCTAAAAACAAACAAACAAAAACCTATTCTGATCCCTATGACAATGATAGTTGGAAAAAAATGATCACTCTGGACAAGAACTGGAGATAAAGTAATATATATGGTACCCCCTTCAAACCAATGTCTAAAGGGGGGGGACGAGTATGAGAGAAGGGGGACTAAGAGAGGAAAAGAGAATGAGAGAAAGAAAAGAAAAATGTCTGCCACAGAGGAAGGCAAGGGTGGGGAAACTGGGGACACTGATGGCAGGAAATGTACACTAGGAACAGTGTTGCTTATTGTATGACTAAAATTCAAACATGAACAACTGTAACTGGAAAAAAAACTGTATCATGAACAATCTAGTAAACTATGGTAAATAAATAAAAATTTTTAAATATAAAAAATTACCTTTCTGATTAAAAAAAAACAGTGCCTAATTACTAAGGAATTTTTAAATACTGTAGATGTGCTTTCAAACTAGCTTCTTTTACAACCAGGCACTAGAAAAACTGTCTTGATTTCTCCTGTTCTACTTCGAATGTCAGTCACTCTGAGACACAAGGTTAGAGCTAAAAGATTCTAAGAGTCACATCAAACACTGTTTGAGAATGAGGGAGCAGCCCCCTGCCACACAGGAGGGCGACAGGTGCCGGGCTTGTGCTCCCCTGAGCCTGGGTCTCCCTCCTTCCAAGGGTAGGGCCCTGGCACAGGCAATGTGCATGCAATGAGCTCTGTGAGACAGCAGCGTGGTAATTAGGCCCTCAGATGAATAGAGCTAAGCTCTTCCACAAAGAAAAATTATTTAGCTTATAATTACTCAAACTGTGAAAGACTGGCAGCCACACAAGTGGGAGGCCCCTGAAGTAAGGTAAAGAAGTCGACAGCTTTCTTTGAAGATATATAATTGCTGCAATGGCAGAGCAGAGTCAATGTACACCATCAAGATTTACTTTGAAAGAGGTTTTGTTCTTTTTTCTTGCCCCCGTGCGTTGCACAGGTTCTGAACTATCAAATTAAAGATTCCACTTGATCAAGTAATGAAGCATAGAGGGGAGCACATGCCCAGTATGCAGAGACCCCAAGTTTGACCTGTTGTCCACTACCAACCAGTTTTGAGTTCCAATGGCCCCCAAGCACTGTGAGGGTAAACCTGGTAGCCCAGAACTTCTGCAGCATGTAACCAGGACCAAACACTGAACTATCTGCCTGAACCAGAGTATTGCTGGGCACAGGCCCTCAGCCCACAGAAGTCCTGCTTAAAATTCCCCTAAAATCCCAAG
>PVKC010023429.1:0-17241 GCA_004027635.1 Crocidura indochinensis
TTTTTTTGGTTTTTGGGTCACACCTGGCAGCGCTCAGGGGTTACTCCTGGCTCCATGCTCAGATATTGCTCCTGGCAGGCACGGGGGACCATATGGGGCACCGGGATTCGAACCGATGACCTTTTGCATGAAAGGCAAACGCCTTACCTCCATGCTATCTCCCGGGTCCCAGAACTTACAATTCTAATGTAAAGAATCATGTGCTTGGAATGTATGCTATTCAAATAGTGATGCAATTCTACTACATAGCTCCATCCTTTTTATGTCAAAGGATGATGTAGTTAAGTCAGTAGCAGAAAAGCGATGAACAAAGGCAGATAGTTCTCCTAAGAACCAGAAACCTAAGTATCAACATCTAAGCCAAGTATAATCTCTTCTAGCTTCAATCAGTTTTAATATGGCCAAAAATATGTTTAAAAGAAAAATCAGCTTCCCAGTCAGCATTTCAAGTGTTACATTTTAATGACACGAATCCAAGAGAAGGGGATACCTCTATCAAACAGCATACAGAATTATTTTCCTCCATGTCAGCTCATAACCTGCAGAGAGTTCATAACCTGGCTAGAGATGTTAGCTTTCTGACTGCTCCATAATACCTGGAGTGAACTCATCAACAAACCTGAATTGACAGTCTCCCTATCTGTGCTTTCACTAGGTTAGGTGGTAACTAGGCTGTTAAGAACTGGATACCTTTCAACAACACCATGCCTAATTTGTTCCTATTGAATGCCTGCTACACAGGCCAAGAAGCATATTCCCATTCAGAAGTGACAACAAGTTTATCAAATCACTCTTGCTTCAAGATGTCCAGTAAAACCCACCAATGTTATCTAGTACAGAAAACTTTAGTGGGGTTTGTGATATTTAGGGGGAAAAAAAGAAACACACCATCTTCTGCTATTTGCTTATTCATTGTTAGATCACTCTATATCTGGTAGTTAAATGACAGAAGAAAAAGTCTTTAATATTCCTTTGAGGAACATTCTTTTTTTGACTGTGTGGGCCACATCCAGTGGTGCCTAGAGCATACTCCCACTCTGTGCTCACGGATCACTCCTGCAGTTTTTGAGGTACCATATGAGATACCAGGGATCAAAATCTAAATATAATCGATGCAAGGCGAGTGGCCTACTCTCTCTCTATCTCTTTTTTCTCCCTTTGTCACTTTGGTCTGCACTATTGTCAATGGAGGGGTGCCTTGAATGTCACTTTCACTTCTTTCAGCACCAAGTTCTTGTCTAGAGCGATCAGTTCTTGACTTTATTAAAATCTACCATCTCTTTCCATCCCCACTAGTTTCACTGACTTCTTTCCTGGTGTATGAGTTACCTGAAACTAACAAATAGCACTCCTAGTAGTAAATTGCTGGACAAAGTCATATATAAAGGAGCTACCAAAGTTACTTCTTCTAGTCTCCCTCCACAAAAGGAATGTCACCCAAAAAAGTCATGACAGAAAGCATTTCTCCAGGGTGGACCAAAAGCTCTGCCTATGGGCCCCCAGAATACTACAAAAGGGCCATAAAGAAACACTGAGTAAATGAGGAACCAGGCTAGGATCTCAACTTGTGGAAGGGGTCCCCCCCAATAAAGGGGTCATGATGGAAAATTTTCTTGCTCTTTTTCCTTTTTTTCTTTCTTTTTTTGCTTTTTGGACCACATCCGGTGACACTTAGCATTTACTCCTGTCTATGTGCTCAGAAATTGCTCCTGGCTTGGGGGACCATAAGAGACGCCAGGGGATCAAACCGCAACCCATCCTAAGTTAGCATGTGCAAGGCGAATGCCCTACCACTTGTGCCACTGCTCCAGCCCAAGAAAAGTTTAATTTTCTTTTTTTGTTGTTTGTTTGGTTTGTGGTTTTTGGGTCACGCCCAGTGGTGCTCAGGGGTTATTCCTGGCTCTGTGCTCAGAAATTGCTCCTAGCTGCATGGGGGACCATCTGGGATGCTGGGATTCGAACCACGGTCTGTCCTGGATCAGTTGTGTGCAAGAAAAATACCCGAACTCTGTGCTATCTCTCCGGCCCAAAAAGTTTAATTTTCCACAGGAATAAAACAAAGTACACCGAACAATTTTCTCAGGGAACTGGGATATATGGTGTAATTGAATATATTCCAGTTAAAAATCTCTCTCAGATCTTAATCTTAAATATGAATTTGATGTGAAGCTTGGTTCCACCAAAAGGAGTCATTCACATATGATCAGCAAATTATTGAACAAAACTTTCAACCCAGCCATGAACCCTCTCTTCTCCTATATTTTTAAAGGGAAATTCTTGAGTTCCAGTCATTTGATCTGAACACGCATGGCTGGTAGGAAACCTCTGCCTTATTACAAAGTAGCTATAGTAGCTATAGAAAAAGACTATCTTTTCCTGCATATTCCTTTCAGCATCTAGAAGTCTAGAGGATAGATGATGCCTCAGCAACTAGTCAGGACAATCCTAAACAAAACACTAACTCTGATCTACTGTCAATTTCCCCTAGAAAAAAGCTCTATATTGATAAAGCTGAATGATCTGGCCATTAAAATTATAGGGTTGACAATACAATGAATGTTTACATTTTAAGGAAGTTTCATTTATATCTTGATAATACCTTCTAGCGCAATACTAAGAACTAACCATTATAGAAGACATCCGAAGTTCAGAGAAGCATATAAGAAAAAGACTCACAAAACATCACCATTTTAATCAAGTGTCTGATGGATTCTGGAGTAAGACCCTTTATCCTATGTAACATCTAAAACTTGATTGAACTAAAGAAATCGTGGGTCAAAGGAACATTACTATTATATGACTTATCCCTGTCTTCTGGAAATTTGGAAATCTTTAGACGTTAGCTTGAATGCCAATAAGTCTCTGATTATGTCAACCTATAAGCTCTAACTGCCTCTTCCTCTTGTCTACCTAGGGAGAAACAATGGATTTCTAGAAGATTGTTCTTGAACTACACACAGATTTTATTTTAACAGTCTATCATGCAAGCTGCCGCCATCAACACTCAATTATTTTCAGAAGCCATTCAAGGCAAACCAATCTCTGGGCTTCCTGCTGGGCTGATTTCACAATTTTCTGTCTTCTAAAAACATTTCTTTTCATAGCTTTCTTTTGGGGTCTGTAACTGTATTAAGCTCAGAGCTCAACTCCCTCCAGCCTCAAATACTTTCCCTGCTTAGGAGGTGGGAAGGGAAACACAGCTTCTGCTATTTATGGTATCCAAGAAGGTTTGTTTACTTTATTAACAAAATCAACAGTTGTGACTCCATGGCACCCTAAAAATGTCCCATGCCTCCTGCAACACCCTGATTGGGAAATGACACTTCAGAAAAATAGGCCTGAGGCAGTGCAGTGCCTAGGGCAATAATCACATTTTCACTAAGTTTCCCAATTCTCTGATTTTTTTTAAAGCAGCATGATATCAAACAATGCAGTCTCAATAATCTCAGGACTAGTTTGTGAACATAAAGGTCAATTCCACAAGCAACACTCTGTGATGTGTGTGTGTGTGTGTGTGTGTGTATATATATATACATACATGCACATGTATGCTTCCACACATGTGCTTCTATTCCTAAGCCCAACTCATGCTGGAACCTAAACTGGTTCTTCTCCTGTACATTGCCATGAAACTGTGAAACTTAGAAATGATAAGTGGCTTCCCCAAAGGCACAAATCAGATAATAGGCAATTTGGATTTGCACCTAAAACAGAGGTTGCCTCTTGCTCAACAACTAACTCCAGGAAACTCTACTACCTAATTCAAACCAATGTACAAAGATGGGGGGGGGGCTGGGCGGTGGCGCTGCAGGCAAGGTGCCTGCGCTAACCTAGGACGGACAGCGGTTCTCTCCCCCGGTTCCCCATATGGTCCCCCGTGCCTGCCAGGAGCGACTTCTGAGCAAATAGCCAGGAGTAACCCCTGAGCGTCACTGGGTGTGGCCCAAAAATACCAAAAAAAAAAAAAATGTACAAAGGTGGTCATCAAGAGATGGGAATGTGAATTTTTTTTTTTGCCATGTCTTTTTTATCTTTTACATTGTTGGGCGGAATGTGAATTTTAATAATGTTTCAGATTACCAGTTTTCACTAGTTAATAAAGTACTGTTGTTTCAATTCAGTTTGTTAGATATTGCTGGGGATTTACAGACTTCTAGGACCCTTTACCTACACAGGTGTCCCCTGTCCTTCACTAGCACACCATTTGGTAAATGAAGAACTGACACATATATTCCTTGGGCTTGGGAGAAAAATGAACAAAATCATAAAGCAAAGAGCAGAAGGGTCTCAGAATTCAAATGACTCCATGCCAGCAAGCTCACAGCTGCTAGGAAAGTTCCAGTAGAAGGCCACAGGAATAGAAGAGAGATCATTTTCAGAGCAAGAGCTTTGACTTTCTGTTCCAATCTGACTCAGTAAATATTCCCATGCCAGGAAAGCAGTGGAAAGTTTAAGTTAATGGTTCCTCTGTAAAACTCTTGTTTTGTTTTGTTCTATGCTTTTTGGGGGTCACACCCATTTGACTCTTAGGGGTTACTCCTGGCTATGTGTGCAGAAACCACTCGTGGCTTGGGAGACCATATGGGATGCTTGGGGATCAAACCGCAGTCCGTCCTAGGCTAGCACTTGCAAGGCAAACACCTTACCTCTAGCTCTACTGTTCCGGCCCCAGCTGTCCAACTCTTGACAACTTTCTAGAGAAAACTGTATTAAATCAGCAGTACTAAATCAGAAGAATTGTGTCCAACAAATCTGTAAAAAATGTAAAGATGTGATCCCTAAATTGCTTTTCCATAAACATCTTGCCTAACTCTATGAGATGCCCCTGATATAGGGATGGGACAAGTTGCTTACTGACAAAAGAACCAAATGCCAGTGACTGGGAATAACTGGGCAGCCAAGAAAACAACTATAAGAGTCCAGAGCAAATATAGGCAAAGGGGTGACATCTTTTGGCTCTTGGTACTTATATTATACACTTGCTTTTTACCCTTGTAAATATGGAGAATAACAGATTTGTGCTCAAAGTAACCTCTATGAAAGGGAAGCAAATTCCTGGGAGAGGATTTGTTTTAAGACACCAAATACTCACAAATGATATAGGAAATGGGACAGAGAAGATGCCTTTTTCTTTCTCGAGATTCCTGACTGCTGTCAAGATGACTGCAGGTGTGAATTTCCTGTAGGAGGAGTGGACAAGAAGGGAAGAAAGACTGACACCTGACAAGAAAGGTGCCAGAGAACTCATAGATTGTCGCATAAATCTGTGTGGAATCTGAACAGAAACTCATAGATTTATGCCAAGAGGAAGAAAATGAGCCATGCATCAGATTCATGTTGGAAAGGTGCAAGCCCTATAGGAACAAGTGCCAGCACAGCTGGACAAGTGTGAAAAAAACCGATGGTCCTGGGAAATGCTTCACAGGAAACTATCAGAAAGTAGGTAGAAATCAGGATGATCCCATATGGTGATTATGTGCTTCAGGATTATGCAACAGACAAATATTTGAGTAGACAAGGCTTAGTTCAAAAGTGAATATATTAAATATCTTCACAAAATACACTGATATGCTCTGAAGAGATACAGCATTTCAAACCATTAACCTATGCAAGTTATACAATATCAGTTCCATGAACAGAGCGACATTGCTATTAGAAGTAGAATTTGGTATAAATATAATTTTCTATGTTATATTCAGTGTAATATATGTTTCAGATATGTAAAGGTGCAAAAATATTATACAGATTTAGATAACAATTCCAAACATCTTAACCAACAAATAGTGTCCTGAGACACTGAAATTTTTTAGGACTATTTCGGAGTCACAAGACATAAGGAGACTGTTGAACACATATGATGTTTCAGAAGCAATCCACTCTTAATATGTTCATGTCTTTAAGAGGAATCAGAAATTCTATCACCTCAGAAAACCACAATTCACATTTTGTTGGTCATTTTCCTTACATCTTCATACATACATACACTCTTACATAAGAGATCAAAGATCAAATCACCATTGCTTTGTTTCACTCAACAATCTGGGACTTTTTGTTGTTCCTAAAACCAAGTCACCTAAGTTTCTCTATTATAATGAACAACTGAAGAGGAAACCATTTTAATAGTATATACACAATAAGTATTCTGGAATATTTACCATTGTGTGCTAGTCTAAAGAACAGAGTAGAGAAGTAGTGACAATTTATATTTTGTTACATTTTCCCCTACGACTTTCTAAAGCATCAAATCCAATTTAAGTCTTGTGGGAATGTCATGTTGGACCTGACTGAATTTGGAGGTCAGGGAAAAGTCTATTACCTGCCTTTGCCATAAAGAAATGTGACGATTATCTTGAGACTAAACATAAAAGTTCTCCTACAAGTCCTATGAGAGATAGAGTTGACTGAACCCATAGACAGGGGACAGACATTGGCTGTGACATCCCTAAAAGAAAGAACATTGGGAGCAAAGCTGTTGAGATACCAAGTACCAAGACAGTCTTAAAAATAGCTGTCAGCTGACACTGATGGTCTATGTTTCACCCCAGATCCTTCTCCTGACTCTTTGTAAGTAACATCACATGAAGTTTTCTTCTAAGTATCTTTCCTACTGCTCATTATGCTTGGAAGAGATTTAATGTACCTACCAATCACAATGGATAGATTATCTTCTTTCATTCTAGCTAGCAACTAATAAATATCTAAAGCAGACTAATAAATATCTACTATAACTCCCACTAAAAAAATATTTTTTAGTTTTTGGGTCACACCAGGCAGCACTCAGGGGTTACTCTTGGCTCTACGCTCAGAGGATTGCTCCTGGCAGGCTTGGGGGACCCTATGGGATGCAGGGATTCAAACCACCATCCTTCTGAATGCAAGGCAAATGCCCTACCTTCATGCTATTTCTTCTGCCCCTGCCCCACTAAAATTTTTGAAAAGACTGTAAGTAGATTTAACAACTCAGAGAATAAATACATCTCCAGCTCTCAGCCAGGATTAAAATGGCTTTCAGAAACTCGGTTAGTTATGAACGTATCTGAAGTGAGGGTGGGGTAGGAGGAATTCTATATATGATACATTTGGGTTTTTTGGCCCACACCAGCCAGGCTTAGGGTTACTCCTGGTTCTGTGCTCAGAAATCATTGCTGATTTTCTAGAAGGTCTATATGGGATGATGGGAATTAAACCCTGGTTGGCTGTGTATAAAAACAGTTAATGGCTATTAATAATTAATTATTGATTATTAACTTTGTACTATCTCTCTGGCTCCTACATATGATACATTTGGGATGGGAATCTTGCACTGGTGAAGGGGGGTGTTCTCTTTAATGACTGGAATGAATTTTCTCACTGAAATGATAAAATTCAAGTTCTGGCTCTTGCCTTCAACAAATACAGACATCTGTAAACATTAGTATTTATGTAACACACACAGAATTTGTTTAATGTCCCTTTAGTTTTATATACAAATCTATCTTGCTTTAGAGAATAATCAATGAGTTATGAAATTTTTACATACTGACCCATATTTCTTACCAGGTTTTTGCGCTTATTTTTTTTTGTATTTAGATTTTTGTTTTCTTTTTTATTAAGATTTATTTTAATTTAAACATCATGATTACAAAGTTGCTCATGACTGAGTTTCATTTTTAACAACATATACCACCCTTCACCCATGAATGTTTCCCACCACCAATGTCCCAAGTTTCTCTCCTACTCTCCCCCCTACCTGACTCTGGGGCAGGCATTTTGCACACCCCACTCCCTCTCTCTCCCCTCTTTTTTCTTTTTACATATTGTAGTTTTTCATGATTATTAATCAAGAGATACCATGCATATTACTTTAATTTGATCCCACACCCAGTTATTGTCTCGAATGATCAGTTCTAACTATCATTGTCTTAGTGGTCCTTTCTCTGTCCTAATTATAGTGTTCCACGATTTGTGGCAAGCCTCCTACCATGGACTGATCCTCCTGGCTCTCCTATCTATTGTCTCTAGATATTATTACCACACTTTCTTTTATTGTTCTTATATTCCATAAATGAGAGAGATCATTCTACTTCCAGTCCTCTCCCTTTGACTCATTTCACTCAGCATCATACTTTCCATGTCCATCCATGTATAACCAAGTTTCATGACTTCATTTATCCTAACAGCTGAATAGTATTCCACAGTACAGATGTAACATAGTTTCTTTAACCACTCATCTGCTGTTGGGCATCTGAGGTATTTCCAGATTTTGGCTATTGTAAATAGTACTGTAATGAACACAGGAATGCAGCTGGCATTTTTGTATTGTGTTCCTAAGGTATATTCTTAGGAATGATATCACTGTATCCTATGGGAGCTCGATTTCCAGATTTTTAAGGAATAGCTATATTTTTCCCAAAGATCTGGATAATTTGGCATTCCTATCAGCAGTGAGTCTCTCTCTCTCTCTGTCTGCACATTTTCACTGATTGTTCTTGTTCTTTGTGATGTGTACCAGTCTCTGTGGTGTGAGATGGTACCTTATTGTTGTTTTGATTTGCATTTCCCTGATGATTAGTGATGTGGAACATTTTTTCATGTGCCTTTTAACCATCTGTTTTTTTTTCTTGATTTTTAGCAAATACAAATTAGAGAAATGGTGCTAAAGTAAAAACAAAACATCAAAAGTGAAACAAAAACTTCACCCTCTGTTACTGAAATGGCAACTGACCAGATCATTTTCAATTGTATGTATTCCTCATTTGTTTCCAGCTTTTGTATACTGGTGCTTCCTATTCAGTCTGGCACATTCCCCAGGAATGTCGGGCCTCCACAACTTTTATAGGGTGTCTGGCAGTGCTTCTCAAGGGCCAAGAGCTCAATGACTATACTTGACGATGAATAAAAGCTACCTTACAAAATTTTTCTTTAACTAGTCATTCACCCTCTGTTCTGCAGTGTGCATCACTATGCTCAGTTGCACCTCGATTCTCATGCTAGATTCCAGCTCTACACAGGGCTCTCAGAATGAATGCTGTCAAGAAGGCAGAAAGGTGATTTCCCAACAAATTTTCACTGCTAAAATAAGCTTATAAGGGCAGTCATTCTATTCTGAGAAAAAGAAAACATGTCAATGAAAAGTGAAATCTATTTGAAGTGAAAGAAAACATAGGAGAAATCATTGTGACATTAGGCTATCAAAGGTTTTGTAAGCAGAGCATAAAATCTATATGACAAAATTATAAATTAATTCATAAAAAACTTAAAACTGTTCTCTTTCAATCAAAAATATAATATAAAGGCATAGACTATAAGAAAATATTTGCAAAATATATTTTGACAAAAATATAGAAACTATATAGATTTTTTGAAGATGATTATAAGAATTCAAAGTTACACAAAACTCAAACATTTATCAGCTGGTAGATGAATAATGTTAGTTATTACTAGACTATTACCTATTTATAAAAGAAATATGGCTACATGGGTGAATCCCAAAATTGAACCATTAAAGAAATAAAATTAAAGAAAAATATAAAATGTACTTAGATTAATATTTATTCTAGAAACATTTTATTAGGAACAGAAAATAAGTAGCCTCGGTCAGTGCAGGGGACCAAATACAAAGGCAAGGAATAAACCAAAATACTCATGTTGATTGGCCTTGTGGCAGCTGTGGTTTCAAGTGACCTTTGTTATGGTCAGTGGCGATGGAAATAGTCTTTTGAAGGTGTCTTCCGGAGTGTTCTAGTGGAATAGTTGTCTTCTTATGCCCCCATCTTGTGCTGTATGACTGTCTCTATCTCTCCTCTTTTTAAAAGAATCAACTTACAAATAACTGAAAGGAATGAGAATCCAGTAACTCTCACATCTTCTCACTGAGATTTGATGTTCAGAATTAGAATTCTCAAAGGATCTCATCAAGCAATGTCTCATGCTATCTTACAGCTTCTCTTAATCCTAGGTAGAGTTAGAAATCTAACTCCAGACTGAATCATACAATAATGCTGCTACTAGAGGGGCTGGAGTAGTGACACAGTGGTAGGGCATTTGCCTTGCACATAGCTGACCTAGGCCGAACCAAGGTTTGATCCCATATGGTCCCTGAGCCAGGAGCAATATCTAAGCGCATAGCCAGGAGTAACCCCTGAACGTCACCAGGTATGGCCAAATACCAAGCAACCAAACAAACAAATAAACAAAGAATGCTACTAGAATACTTTCCCAATTGCTCAAGAGATGTCTTTCTTGAAATCCCCCTGTTCCTCTAAACTGCAGATGTATGTTCCCACAAACTGCAAAGAAATACCAGCATTATTTTGATGAAAATGTAAATAACATTTATCTTTATAAAAATTGGATGGGGTGCTCTGTTTATAGGGTGACGTAACTATGAGTCCCATTAAATATTAACCAGCTTTCTGTCAAATAAAATTTGACACATGTGGATCATCATCAAGAAGCTCAAATATCAAACATAAACAGACCACACAGTGAGCTAATTACTCTGATTTTAAACGTGTTGATCTATTCATAGAGTGCTACATTAAAGAATAAGAAAGGTATAGTGAAGTGCAGATAAGAAAGGCCTCAAAATAATAGTCTGTAAAGCCTAAGGAAACAGCAAGTAAAAAACACCAGAAGTTTCTGCAACAAGAATAGAAATAAAATGACTGGTTTTAATAAGCCACAGGGATCACAAGGAAAAAGGCAGCTTAGAGAGCCAAGACATACCTAAAGTAATTCCAGGAATGTTTAGCATAAATACAAACAAAAAGGAGGCAGCTTCATGGCTCATTTAAATTACATGCACTTTAAAATTACATTTTAATTTAGTGCACTTCATACAGTTTTCACAGTATCATTCCATTTTGCCTTTTGTCAAGTAAGAGAACTATGCTAGATTCTTCAGAAATTTACAGTTCAGTGAAAGACACATCCTGTTCTGGAGAGAAATTTAGAAATCTCTTTAACACCCCAAAATGAAGAGTATTAACCTGTTGAAGTAAATTCTTAAACTAATTCAAAAAACTTCCATCCATTCACTCATCCACTTATTCTTCCAACTATATATATATATGCTTATATTTTATGTATTCAGATACTTGTAATACTACACTTTGGTAAGGAATGAAAACAATCACTTCCAAAACAGCACATATAATGGGCAGCTATGGTACCACTCATAAACAAATGGAAGGATTAAGGCAATAATTCAAATGTTTAAGTAATTCAAACATTTAAATTAAACTCAGATGGTTACAACCAAACTAGCTAGGCATAGTAGAAAATATTCTGGCTTGTGTGCAAATATTTGAAAAATTCTGATCATGAAACAAATATAAATCCTTAATTCTATAAGCAAACCTAACTCTAATAATCTCAACATATACCAATTTCAATGTTACTTTTCTCTTTTCTTTCACATTTTAATAAATTCTCAATTGGTGAATCAATGAATTTCAAGAGTATTTGATCCATTACTATGAAGAATGTCATGAGTATCCTTAGAAAGATTGCATTAAATCTGTGCAATGCTTTAGAAAATATTTCTATTTTAATAATGTTAATCCTCCCAATTCATGAACAGGATATATGTTACCATTTCCTTGTGTCCTCTTTTATTTCTTGAAGCAGGGTTTTGTAGTTTTCTTTGTATATGTTCTTCACTTCTTTAGTTATATTAACTTCAAGGTATTTGAATTTCTGTAGCACTAATGTAAATGGAATTGTGTTTTTTTGTTTGTTTTTTGGTTTTTGGGTCACATCCAGCAACGCTCAGGGGTTACTCCTGGCTCTACGCTCAGAAATCACCCCTTGCAGGCACAGGGGACCATATGGGAAGTCAGGATTTGAACCACTGTCCTTCTGCATGTAAGGCAGATGCCTTACCTCCATGCAATCTCTCCGGCCCCTAGAATTGTGTTTTTAATGTCCATTTCTTTTCTATCATTTGTGTATAAGTGACCATTGACTGTTGCATGTTAATTTAAATTAAATAGAATGAAACCTCCCATGGCACAAATTATGCTAAGTTAGTAAGTGTTCCAAGATTTTTAACAATATTCAGATATTTTGCCCTCAGGATATGATACTGAATTACCCCACCCTGTTATTCATCTTCCTCAGTACCATCATAAGCACCAATAAGGTAGCACCAACAGAATACAGGCTACTAGCAGACACCTAAATAGAAGAAGGATGGGGTCAATATTAACATCATAGGCACATACCAAAGAGAAAATGCCCTCTAGGCAACCCCACTAACAGGGGCCTCTGATCACTCATTCTTCCTCCTAAAAGCCAGTTTCTGAACAAGACTATCCTCTAACCCCAAGGACCTTTCTTCCACTTTTTCTATCTATCTCACTCCTCACACTGTCTGACTGCCAAAATAACTCCAAGTTGCTCTAAAGAGAGAGATTCAGCTCTTTATGTGTGTTTTCAGTTTACCTCCAAAAATGAGAGAAAGTAAAAATCTTTCCCTTTCATGTTGAAGATGTATGTCAAAGTTCTATCTGAAAGAATAGATCTCAGATGACCAGACATTGTGCCTTCTCCCCCATTCAAGTGACAAACAGTCAAAACAACTTTCTTCTTCCCACTACACCACTTTTCTCTACTATACTGCTAGCAAGAGTGACAATTAGGTCAGGAGACTGATTCCACAGACAGAATACTCTTAGTACTTAAGAGTTTGTATTAGAGACATTAAAAACAAGTTAGATCCTGACTTGAAATGGGTTTTGTTCCTTTACAAAGTTTTACTGTATTAGGATTGGGTTATTTTAGAGCTCAAGGCAGGTCCTAAAATTTAAAAACTACCACCATGGGGTTGGAGAGATAGTACAGCAGGTGAGGCATTTGCTTTGCATATGACCTGGGTTCAATCTCTGGCACATGTGATTTCCAAAGCCCTGACAAGAGTGGTATCTAGTACAGAGCCAGGAGTAATAACTGAGTGTGGCTTCAATGACAAAAACAGAAACTCTAATAGAATTTCGATTTGTATTTTTGTGGGAGGCAATAATATTAAATATAAATATTTAATATAAATATTAAATAATAAAATTAGTGAGAAATCCTGTTTTAAAAATAGCCTGACAATTGCAAGTCTACACTTCTAGCATGGAAAGATTTTTATAATGTTCCTCCACAATGAAGAACTACTATCTAGGGCCACCTGCTCCCACATGCTACAAATCTGACTTCTATCTTATTTGCCAAATACTGCATTCCAGCTAATGTGTTTTATGATCTGGTCAACAATAAGTTTCTGAAGGGCAGGGCTTTTGAGTATCAGTGTCACTCTTCACTCAAAGCTCTCCCTATGCATAACACACCCTGTCAAATCAGTTAGAATCCCATGCTTTTATGATAGGGGGATGATGCTTCATCATAGAGCAGCACAGATACCAGGGCCCCTAATGCCACATGAATCAATGCCACCTAAGTTAGCAGACTTGACTTGTTTCTCTCCTCTGGAACATGTGGTGACTATTCTTGGTTTAATTTGCTTATACTTTAGATGTTGCTAGAACTTACATTCTAAATGATACTTTTAGAATTATCCTGGAAGAATTCTTTGTTCAAGAATGTAAACCTCCTATAAGTTGGAACCATTATTATCCTTTCCTACTTGAAAATGTTGCTTATTTCATAATCTACTTTAAGATTGTTCATGAAATGATGCTGAAATTCATTACAATTTATGGGTAATATATTTTAAACCCTAATATTATTTTTATTCTGAAATTAGAAATACTTCTTCCTTCCTCTAGCTACCTTTAAAAATACTTGTGATTGTGGTACTATGATTTACAATATTATTACTGGAAATGATTCTAATTGGAATCCCTCCTATATTCAGATGTATGATACCAGTCTGTCTCTAAAGTCTAAACAATGAAAAAACAGTAAAATGCAGCTTGTATGAGTTGCATATATGGGTAAAGTACAAACTAATGACATCAGCATTCTATGCACCATACACAGGTATTTTCAACATTTCTGCCAAATTTGAGACTCCATTGATCTGAAGATTAGTTTTTCTTTCTCAGTATTTTCCCCACAAGGGGAAAGGTTGTTAATTCAATTCCTGTTTCTTGACATGGCCACTCTGAATATGAAAAGATACTTCAGAAGATAACTTCATATATTCCATCATACAAGCATCTATTATTTACTTGTGCCTCATGCTCTGAACTCCACAGCAACCCTGCTCCCTACAGTGCTTTCTGAAAGACCTGCACAGTGACAGCCTTCCTTTGAGGCTGCCTAAGATTTAATAGATAATGCTTCTTCTCATCTGTCACATATGCATAGCCTCCTTATAAAAGGAGTTGGCTTCCCAGGTAGCTTGTGGTAATCATCAATCATTTATATCGTCAAAGGCCATTTTTAGGGAATGTCTTTCTGAGGCACAATTTTTATTTGAAATAAGCCAGAGAGCATCTTAAAGTCTCTTACAGCTGCTAGTTTTTCTTAAAAGGCCACCACTGCTGCCCAATGGGTTTCTGGCAGTTGCTGGACTCCAGGAAGATCAATGCTTCCGATGAGACAAGAGGTAGGTGCAAGCTTTAGTCTTTTCGGGGCCAGAATCAGATAGTGATCTCTCTGACATGGTCCTACACATCACTCATGTCTGTATTTTTCAATCAAGAGTTTCATGTAGCCAATGAGATCTCAACTACTGTGAGTTCAATTAAGTTCCATGTCTCTTTTACCCTCTTACAATGCAGATGATGTAAAGCTAAAATTATGGCCAAGGAGTTAAACCTTTACAGCTCAATGTATGGCCCACAGACCAATAGTCAGAGCATCACTAGGAATATGTTTAGGAAGGTAGAATCTCACGTTTTACCCCAATCTCAAAATCTTCGTAGTTTTTTTTTTGTTTTTTTTTGTTTTCGTTTTTGTTTTGGGGTCACAACCAGTAGTGGCTCTATGCTCAGAAATCGCTCCTGGCAGGGTTGGGGGACCATATGGGATGCCAGGATTCAAACCACCGGTTTCCTTCATGCAAGGCAAATAAATGCCTTACCTCCATGCTATCTCTTCGGCCCCATCTTCATGGCTCTTTTTTTTTTTTAATCTTCATGGTTCTTAATGGCTTAAGTATCTTAAAGGTAAGTTGTTAAGTGAGAGTCAGCTGGCATTGAATGGGAGAGTTCAATCTTTCCTGTAGATTCAACTAGCAAAGCAACTTTCAGTCAGCAAGTCTTTTAAATATATAATGAGCAAGCTGAGCAGTCTTAAATTATGTAAATTATGATGTAATTATGAGTAAATTATGATGACTTCTTTAACCATAGAGTTTTTTGGTTTTTTTTTTGTTTTTTTTTTGGTTTTTGGGTCACACCCAGCAGTGCTCAGGGGTTACTCCTGGCTCCATGCTCAGAAATTGCTCCTGGCAGGCACGGGGGACCATATGGGGCACCGGGATTCGAACTGATGACCTTTTGCATGAAAGGCAAACGCCCCACCTCCATGCTATCTCCCGGGCCCAACCATAGAGTTTTTAAGGTAATTATAATACCTTAAAATTTTCACTTATATTGTGACTATAATTAATATATGGACATAGATGATTTAACGTGGTGCCTAGACTGTGGAAGTTACCCAAGAGAGTTTGCCTATTATTAGTATGTGTCTTTGCAGATGTACTTTTGGACACAGGATACAGAACAACACAGAATCTTAGGCAGCTGCTACTAAGTTACTGCAGGAAAGTTCGGTAAAAGCCAAGCAAGCATTTAGACAATGAATTAAAGGGGCAGGAAGGAATTTATCTTTGGGTAGAAAGAAATACGGTCAGTCTCTAGGAGTGTGGAAGGTTGGTACTAAACTGTGTACCACTAGAGCTAGCAGAAGGACAGAGGCAGTGGTGGAAGACAAAGTAGGACAAAGAAGAGTGCCAGTGCCCTTTGAGTAAGGACAGGCAGAGCTTTAAGAGCAGCAAAGATTGATACACCAGTCCCAGATAAGGCTCCTGTAAAGTCACAGTGGGTGCAATGCTTGATTCAGGTAGGTCTTGTGATGGCTATTGGCTCTATTCTTCTGATTCATGAGTCTAAACCCATCAGAACTTGCTAAGTTCTACTTCTCTTGTTACTGTTGTAATTTTGCCTCTCAATTTCCTCTGTGCCCTCTGAGAATTTCACTGCAGCCATCTGGATGGGTCATGATCACAGATTCCTTGAAGGTAGAAGGGACTTGAATAAGGTCAGCGACCAGAAATATCAATGGAAAAGAGACTTAAACCTGGAAAGAAGAGCACATTTGGTCAATCTGGAAACAGACTTTTGGATAGGATGGGAATAAGATAGAAGATGAGAACGTCCCAAGGCAGCAAGCTCCATCTGCATGTATCCCAGCTCTAAATCTCCCAAAGAAGAGCCTGGGAAAAGTCACATAAAACTTTTCCATATCCTATAAATTGTCCACATGTTAAAGATAACATATAAGCTATATTTGATAACAAATTTGTGTGAAAAATGATAACCCTGTGAGCAATACAAACATTTCCCAGGCACTGCTTTCTAAGGCTGATTTGTGAAGGCTGACATGCAATATCTGTAGAACTAGCACTTTCTGAGCTCCATTAAATTCATTTATTTGGCTTCTCTGTTGCAGAGCCTTATTTTTTATTGATCTGAGTGAGGTCAGTACCATCAAATTTAATGGTGTCTCATAAAGGAACTTATTTCAGGTCATAAAGGTCATTGTTTCTTGTTCTTGTAAAGAATCAAACCCTAATCTGCATTACCTTCAGATTACAGATTACCTACAAATGACAGATGATTTTCATTCTTTAGCACACAGCTAACTTGTACAGTACAATTATGTAACACATCATTATGCATTACAAATCAACTTGTATTGTAAAACCCATCCAGATGATCTTCAACTTGAATGAGACAGTTGCTAATGGCTGGTAATGTAAACAAGAAAAAGATCAAGAGACCACTAAGGAAAGGCAAAAAGCCAGGTTGGGAAAAAGAAATATCTAGTTGGCATTAGGCTACAGTTCAAAAAGGTACAGCATGACTGAGGTTCTGGGTTTATAATCTCTGGTATTGACTATATCTCCCAGACCTCAGAAATGTCAGAATATCACTATTGAGCAGTGCCCCTTAGAACTACCTGGTATAGCATCTTTCCCTCCATAAAGAAATAATTAGAGACAAGCATAGGAGAGATATAAAGACAGATATGAAGAAATGGTGGTTAATCTTAAATACAACTTAAAAAGATTTGCCAGGGGCC
>PVKC010023430.1:0-17364 GCA_004027635.1 Crocidura indochinensis
GAAAACCACAGTGTCTTAAAAGGAAAAGACAGACACAAAGAGAGTGAAGTAAAATGTCTGCCCCCAAAGCAGGCAGAGTGGAAGTCATACATTGTATGACTGAAATTCAAACTCAATTATGAACAACTTTGCAACCATGGAACTTAAAGTATTTAAAAAATAAAAATAAAATTACAGGACGATAATTACTTTTAGCATATATAAAACATTTTTTCTGTAAAATATTAATAGTGTGAGTTTTGACTTAAGTTTTCAAATAATACTTTAATATGAAACAACCTAGAGTCACTAAAAATTTAAAAAAGTAAATATGGAAAATTTTTACATTATGTTAGCAACTTGCTATAAAAATTTACATTAAAGAAATGTTTATTATTTTGAAAGAAAATTAGACCTAATTAATTAAGCCAAAATATCCTAAAATAATTTAGCCTAACTTAAATTAAGCCTGTTAATATTTAAATAAATATTAAAATTAAATGCCCTGTTAATATTTAATGAATAAGATGCACTGCATAATATTAAGATTAGTGCTAGTTATAGCAAGAAGTGAAGAATTAAAATTCAATCAAAATTATATGATTTCAATGCTTCTCTAAATTTGTTTTTATTATTTGCCTTTATGATTGTTGAAATCTTTAGGCTGTGTCTAATTTGCTTCCGACTGTATAACAATGGACACAAATTTAAGGATTTTCAATTCAGCTTATCTCCTTCATATTAATCAATACAATATTATATTTTGAAATTTTTATTATCCCCCAATTCAATATTATATTTTGTTTATATAGGACTTATACTCAATCCATAGTAAAAAGACTTTTCTTATAGGTTTGAATATTTTCACTTAGAAAAATTTAAGGAGAAAAATCTATAAATGGACAGCAGAGGGAGCCCATTCTCCGCTCTGAAGAATAAACTAGTTCACTACAAATTTTACACAATTTCCCCTTGCTTATTTTGAAAATAAAAACAAAAAAATGTTGTACTGAAAAAACGATTATTAATTCATACATGTTATTATGAACTTTATTATGAAAGTACTGTCTTTCTATTAACTATAATAATTTTCACATTTATTGTTCACATTTAAAGTTTAGGTGTGCACAAGAGAATGAAAGATGGACTAACTAACATGTAAAGATGGAAAAAGAATATAGAACCAGGATAAAAGAGTTTATTTTGGATGTGTATTAATTTTTTTGAAAGATGATCTGATTTTCCTTAAAACATTTGGCAATGATAGAGCTCTAATGTAAATAATGATTTTCCTTGTAAATAATGACTTTTAGTAAAGCATTAGTATTCTTTGAATCTAATATGGATCACTATAAAATTGTGAACTAAGTTTAGTTTTAAATGACATTCCATTTTATTTTGTAATCTAATAAATAGTAGAAGTTGCTATTATTATGTGATAAATTAGCTCTTATACTGAGTCCTACTTTCATAAGATTTTGAAATGTTCTCCTTATTTTTATAATGAGATTATGTCTTAATTGTTAGCACATACACTTTTTTTTTTTGGTTTTGGGGCCACACCTGGTGACGCTCAGGGATTACTTCTAGCTATGCACTCAGACATTGCTCCTAGCTTGGGGGACCATATAGGACGCCGGGGATCAAACCATGGTTCAGCCTCTAGCAAAGCAGATGTTCTTCCATTACGCCACTGCTCCGACCCCACAGATACTATTATTTCAATAAATATTTAATGACAAAAGATCCTTATCTATTTAGAAAGCCCTATTGCAATTTATATTCATCTGTAGAAAATTTTATAAAGCACTTAATATCCTATGAAATTCTAGGAAAGTGCCAAATTTGTAGTTTGTGACTTACATATTTACTTTTTGTAAGAATTACTAAAGTATATCATATATTATCTCATCTTTTATGCTGATTTTATATTTAAAATAATATTTAGTCATACTTAATATGTATTTGGGTGTGATGACTTAGTAAGTTTAACGGTCAGATTTCAAAATATGTTCATTAAAAAGTAATGGAACTTGGTGCTAGAGAGATAGCACATCAGACAATTTATTTGCATTTCAAGGAGTCAACCCCAATAGTTGACTACAGCACCTCATATGATCCCCCAAACCCTTCCATGAGTGATGTCTGTGCATAGAATAAGCCTAGAGCACCACCTGGTTTGCTCCACCAATGTCATCATCATTATCATCATCATCATCAATATGGGGTGAAACTTGAGATTACTTAGCTAAATCAAAGTCAATTACTAGATAGTTTCTTAATATAAAAACAGAAAGTTTAAGCACATTAACTACAAAAAAGAAAATAAGAGAAAAAAGCAATAAAAGTAACATAAGGATATCATTATTACAGGGAATAAAGAGAAGATAAGGTACCATTTGTAGAGAAAGGGCCCAGAATTGATTGTTAAGGGTAGTTGTCTTGAATATTCTTATGATCTAGAGTTCTGTCCCCAATCACACCCAATAAAAAATTAACAAATAAAGCAGTAGGAGAAGAATATTTTTGATTTTTGTTTATTTTGTTTGTTTGTTTTGGGGACACACTTGGCTGCACTCAGGGTTCACTCCTGGGTTTGAACTCAGAAATTGCTTCTGACAAGCTTGGTAACCATACGAGGTGCAGGGAATCAAAAACGAGTTTATCCCTGTTTGTCCATTTATTTGCAAGCGAAACTCCCTACTGCTGTGCTATCACTCTGGCCCAAGAAAAATATTTTCAGATTGCAGATGATATTAGCTACAAATAATCATTTAAAAATGTTAACACTATCATATATGTCAAATAAAATATTTTGCTATTTGCTAGAGAGAGAGCTTCAGTAATACAATGTCCAAACCCATTCCTTCACCAGTAAACATTTCCCACCAACAATTTCCCTAGTTTTCCTTAGACATCCCCCTTATTCTCTCCTCCTTATCAGCTTTTATGAGAGACAACACCCTTCTTTTTTAGACATCTGATTTGCATTATAGTTAGGGTATCAAGTGTATGATTTGCCTCCTTTCAACATCTAGTTCTTGTCCAGAGGGATCATTTCCAACTATCATTGTCATAGTGTTCCCTTATCTATTCTACCACCAGTCCCCCAACTCGTTGAGGCAAGTTTCCTACTATGGACTAGTCTTTCTGACCCTTATATTTATTATCTTTGGGTATTATTACTCTAATCATTTTTGTTAAAGTCCCACAAATGGTTTTATCATTATATGTCTATTCCTCTCCACTGACTCATTCAATCAATATAATACTCTATATATCTATCCATGTATAAGAAAATCTCATGACTATTTTTTCTAAAAGTTGTTCAGTGTTCATTGTGTAGATGTACAATGATTTCTTTTTTTTTGTTTGTTTTTGGGCCACACCCGGTGATGCTCAGGGGTTACTCCTGGCTATTCACTCAGAAGTCGCTCCTGGCAGGCACGGGGGACCATATGGGGAACCGGGGTATCGAACCGCGGTCCATCCTAGGTTAGCGCAGGCACCTTACCTCCAGCGCCACCGCCCGGCCCCACAATGACTTCTTTATACTCTCATTTGTTCTGGGGCATTTGAGTTGTTTCCAGATTTTGGCTATTATGTATAGTGCTAGAACAAACACAGGTAGATACCTTTTCTGTATTGTATTTTCTGGACCCCAAGCATATATTCCCTAGAATAGTACTATTGAGTCACTTGGGAGTTAAATTTCTAGGTTGCTTTTGTTGTTGTTGTTGTTGTTGTTGTTATTGTTGTTTTTTTGTTTTGAGAAATGTTCATATTGTTTTACATAATGACTAGACCAATCAACATTTTCACTAGCTGTGAAAACAGTTCCTTTCTTTTCGCTTCTGCACCAACATTGGTTGGTTTTGTTCTTTTTGCTCTGTTAATCTCAGTGATGTGAGACAAATATTTCACTGTTGTTTTGATTTATATCTTCCTGGTGAATAATTATGTGAAGCATTTCTTTTTTTTTTTTTTTTGGTTTTTGGTTTATGGGTCACATCTGGCTGTGCTCAGTGTTACTCCTAAGTCCATGTTCAGAAGGGGCTCCTGGAAGACATGGGGACCACATGGGATCCCAAGATTTGAACCACCATCCATTCTGGATGGACTGAGCGTAAGGCAAAAGCCCTACTGCTGTGCTATCTCTCCTGCCTCAAGCACTTTTTATGTGTTTTTTTGGCCATTTGTATTTCTTCTTAGAGGAAAAATATATTCCAAAATTTGCTGATAAGTAAATTATTTTAAGTTGTGTATTTTAAGAATTAATTTGAATCATTAACATTGGGATTATTTTCATAAATGCATATAGTTAAATATGCTCAAAGATTATAATTTTTATTTTAAAACATTTTTAAAATGCCAGAATTTACTACATTATTAAACATACTATAAGTATTTCATTGCAATTCACAACCATCACCAGAGTGCCCACATCTCTCCACCAAGGCCCCAAAATCTCCTCCCAGCTGCCTGCCTCACAGGTACTCTCAGTTTTATGACAAAAATCTCAAGTTCAATGACTTTGACTACTTATTGCTCCCTGGTATCCCAAATATGAAACTGAGCTTAAAAAATGATGTGGAGGCTGTGACATCTACACACATATAGATTATTCAAGTTAATGGGACACACACATATATACATACATACACACAGACATATATATACACACATATATAAGTATATGTATATATATATATATATATGCTCAAGTCAATATACTCCTGGACCCATATTATAGCAGATATGGCTTACACGGAGCCTCACATACAGATGACCCAGGTTTGATCTGACACACTAGATTGCATGGAAAACCTTCAGTAGTCATCCCTGAGTGTAGAAACTGGAATTAGTCCCAAGTAATTCCAGATAATGCACAGAAAGAAAAATTTATTTCAAAGATTATATTTTTCTTTGTGGTTATATAAATTTAAAAATTACAAGCATAAATGATTATATACTAATACATATTAAATTATCATTAAATATATAAATCCTATAATTAAATGATGTACTATAAATGAAGAAAAATTAGAATTTTAAGGAAAAATGTAAATATGCCTATAAAAGCATAGAAGTGCGTTCTATCCTAAAAGAAAAATTTTGATCAAAATAACTATTTTCATATATACTATTGGCAACAATTGAAACATATTTTCAGCTTTTATAGTCATTCTCAGGGGTATAATTAAAAAGGCAAGAAAAAAGCTAGATTCTATGTAAACATCAGTATAACTCTAGATGAAATAATATTTATGCTTAATAAATGAAACCACTAATGAATGCATTGTTATTCCTCACAAGTTAACAATAGGAAAAGTAAGATATGTACTACATTTTTATAAAATTAAGTTTGAACGTGGTGGTATTGCAAAATATTAATTTCTGAAATTAGAATTGAGATAAAACCTTCATATATATGTTTTGAGAAAGAAAATGAACTGATATTATAAACAAAACAGATAAAAAGCAGTGATATTTGCATCAATAATTCAAAATACTGGGTATCCAAATTGACAATAATTAATCTATGTATTTTATTGATTTTTCCCAAAGTTCTATTTCTTAATACCTCTATAATTATTGCTATTTCTTTAATTTGAAAACTATAACTTGAACATGCTTCATTAAATAACATCTTATATTAGTAACATGAAAGTGCTTAATATTTATAATAGTATTTGCAACACATTGGTGTTATTGCGTTGTTGACTTTTTTTCATATTTCTTTCCCTCTATTTTTTAATCACTTTTTAAAATTTAAAATGTGGTCATTTTTAACCATGGAGATTTTGGATGTGATTTTCAATGTAAAAACAGTTGTCAATTCAAATTGGTAATAGTCTTCACCAATCAATGTAGATGGCTACATGATCAATACAATTATTGCCATCAGTATAGATTTTGAACAAAGCATCAGCTGTGCCACACAATATTTGGCTCCAGAAACCGTATTTTTTGTAGGTCCTACCTTTCAGGAAAGGAGCTATTGGCTTGAATACAAATTCACAACAAGTCATTTAATCAATAGAGCAGAAGGCAATGAATGACAAGTAAACCTGTGGGACAGAAGCAAGCCAACTGCTTTTTATGGCAATAAAAGTGGGACAAAACATTGGGATATTTTACTAAAAGAAAGTGCATCTCAGAAGAAAAAAAGCTTGGCAGTTAATTAGGGCAATTTAGCAAATTTCAATTACAGATCATCAATGAACGCAAATAAATAGCAGCAAAATATATTTTTTTAAAAACTCGCATTTTAGATGCATTTATCTCTATGCCTCAGTGACTTTCTCTTCAATTATATTTTTTTTCTCGTTTTGTAAAAGATCTCTCAGAATTAAAACAGCAATCACATTCAATGTATCCTTTTCTTTGACTCTCTGATTCAATTAATCTGTCATCAGATATTCTACACCAGCCATTAAAAAGACTCTTTTCACTAGGCTCTATTTAAAGCATCTCTTTTTATACTCCCTAATTTATGAAGCAGAATATAATGACTTTTTTCATAGTCTTAGACTAGAAAATTATATTTAAATCTATATACAGTTTATACAGAAAAGAAAAGAAAATCCCTTAAAATTGGGGCCGAAGCAGTGGCTCAGAGGTAGGGCTTATGCCTTGCACGTGGCTGACCTATGATGGACTGTGGTTCAATAGCATTCTATATAGTCCCCCAAGCCAGGAGCAATTTCTGAGCACAGAGCCAGGAGTAACCCCTGAGTATCACCAGTTGTGGCCCCCCAAAACAAACAATATATATAACATATATAAATAAATAAAATACATTTATCAGCATACAAGATAGTTTTAATGACTACACTATACTATAATACGACCATTCCATATGTACAAATTTATTAATATATAATAAATGGAATTATATATTATTATATTAAAATGTAATATTTATGTTCTAACAATGGCCAAACAATATTTACATAAGGAAGAATTTTTAAAAATATTTTTATCTTAATTGTATAGTTTTCTCCTATATTCCTAGGAAGAGCTTGTTTTCATAGGATTGTATGTAGTACCAAGAATTAGAACCTGGAAAGTTACATGCAAGGCAAACATTTAATACCTATAATTTGTAGTATGCCTTCAGCTCCGGTAAATTTAATTGCCATTTAGATAGCAGCATCTTTCTTTTTATTATAATTATGCAAAGTTAGTAATACATTGAATCCATTATTTCAATATTTTATTTTGTTGTATCAAAGAAGTCACAATCCTTTTCTTTCTCAAAAAGGATAATAGATAAGAAATTGTATAATCATGTTCATGGCTCATTTGAGTTAGGTGCTAGAAATTTAAAAATCAGGGTAAATTGTATCCTCACAAAAATTTTATTTTCATGGAGCTGGGTGGTGGTACTGGAGGCAAGGTGCCTGCGCTAACCTAGGACGGACCTCGGTTTGATCCCCTGGTTCCCCATATGGTCCCCCGTGCTTGCCAGGAGTGACTTCTGAGCAAATAGCCAGGAGTAACCCCTGAGCGTCACCGGGTGTGGCCCCCCCAAAAAAAAGAAAAAGAAAAAAATTTTATTTTCTTAGTAAAGAATAATTATTAGTACTTAGTTGTATAGTGAAAAAAGTATAAACTTGAGACAAAATATGTGTAAATATAACTCTATTTAGGGGTCATGTAGATAGCTCAAAGAGCTGGAACATGTTCATATGAAGGAAGATAACTGTCAACACATGATATAATCTTCCCACCACTACACAGAGAAATCCCCTAAGTAGTGAGACACCCCACTTGGTGCGAACCCCACGCAAAGATAAATCTGCAGTGGAAATTTATAAAACAAATATATTGTTTCTGATCATTTTTTTTGCGGGGGGGTCACACCCGGCAGTGCTCAGGGGTTACTCCAGGCTCCATACTCAGAAATTGCTCCTGGCAGGCACGGGGGACCATATGGGACACCGGGATTCAAGCCGATGACCTTTTGCACGAAAAGCAAACGCCTTACCTCCATGCTACATCCTTTTGAGCATGTCACAATGTAGATTTCTTTCGGTGTAATATATTATCTAACAATCTTTTTTACTACTAGCAAAAAAAATAAGTACTTGTTTAGAAGAAACACATTAAAATGCTTACATAATACAGAATTACTTTCAGATTAATGCTTTCTGATGCCATCATCCATTCAGGAAATTTAACAGTACATTAAGTCTTAAAATTTTGTTTTCTCAATAACAACTGTTGTGAAATAGTCATCAATTACAGAGTCTCAAAGATTGATTTTCTAATATTTCCTGATATTTTCATTACTATTTCTCTCTCTCACTTCTCTTTCTTGTAATCTTGGAAATGATGTCTTTGTAAAATGGTTTTAGTAAGAAGTGATGTGGAAATAGTAATGTCAGTAGATTGTAGTTAAGTAATCTAAGCATATTTGTCACTATCAAGAACTCACTCATATTTCCTCTACTGAGATTTAGACTTCCATTTTTTAACACCATTTCCACATCCACAGGAAAATATCCCACTCATTCCTGCTTGGGATATGAATTGGTTTCTTTTATTCTGAAGAAGACTGTCTGTATTCTCTATTGGGCAATCTCTTACATCCTTCTATTTCTCAATAAGCTTATTTATTACTTATATATACACAAAAAGTTGTGGGGACCAAGCAATACTACAGAGGGTAGAGCACATGCCTTACTCGAGCCAATCTTGGTTCCATTCCAGACCCAACATATTGTCCATGAAGTCCAGTCAGGAATGATCCTTGAGCACAGAACCAGAAGTAATTCCTGAGATTCAACAAATGTGGCCCCAATCAAAATAAATAAATAAATAAATAAACAACCATAGACAGCTACTAAGGTAATCACTCCATATGAGTTTATCTTGGACAATAGGAATGGTTGAAGCCAAGCACGTGGCCAAATAGTCAAATTTGCATAGAAAAGTCTTTGGTTGGGGGACCAGGTGGTGGCGCTGGAGGTAAGGTGCCTGCCTTGCCTGCGCTAACCAAGGACGGATCACGGTTTGATCCCCCGGTTATCCATATGGTCCCCCGTGTCTGCCAGGAGCGACTTCTGAGTGAATAGCCAGGAGTAACCCCTGAGCGTCACCGGGTATGGCCCAAAAAACCAAAACAAAAAAAAAAAAAGTCTTTGGTTTCTATTCTAGGCATTTATAATGGCCATCCTTCATGTAGGAGGTGCCCTAGTAGCTCCTGAGTCCAAGGGAATGACCCTGGATCCTGCATATAACTCCATCAATAAACAAGAGAGACACAACTGATGCATTGGCCCCAGAACAAATCTGAACAGGCTCTTCAGAGTGTAACAAATGTAATAATCTGGATGCCCTTCACTCCAATTGCAGATATTTTAAGAATATCTGCAGATACTTCCCCACTATGGAACTGTGCTCCTTCTTGGGATAGTCAAGTACATGCTCAATACGTCTTCTCTTTCAAAGTAAGGTCTGTTATTATTCTTGGATCTTCAACTGTGACCTTTGTGCTGCATTAATTACTTTTCAACCATTCACTTCTTAGTGAGTTAGAAGCCAGGTGTCAGCTATCATTACAGGCAAAACTCCAGCCCCGTGCATCCTGTATTGAGAGTAAGTATTATATATAAGGTGAAAACACAATAAGCCACATAAGTCACTCCTTAGTATTGTGTAGTAACCATAACTATGTTTGCATTTTCTCAAATGGGTAAATATAGCTGGTAGACTTGCTGCATAGTTTCTCCAGAAACCTATTATTTATTATGAGCTTTCTCCATTCTTCCATTTTCATAATAGTATTAAATAAATGAATTGAATTACTTCTTAAAAAACACACTCATGCAAGAAATCACATCTGCATGCTTACTACATAGAGGAATTTTTCATTGAAATGGAAAGGTCACATCCTATTAGTAATCAACTGTACTGATTGGATGTGGCCATGTAATTTCTAATCTTATCATTTAATGAAATACATGAATTCAGTGCTTGTAACTCTAAAAAGAAACTTCTGGTATTTAAAATATAGTGTTTTAAAAATGAACAAGTGTAATGCAAGTCGACTTCCCTACATGTGGCCCTCTGAAATATATAAGTGTAATTGTCTTTAGAAACTACTTGCCAGAGAAAGACTAAATTGCAGTCGATTTAATTGCTCCAGGGATTGCAAAGGTGATCTTGTAGTTTGCCTCCAGTGACAGGTGCTATCCCTTTATTATAATTTGAACCCCTGGGTGTTAAAACATTCATGGCTTTTCTATTAGGAAATCTGCATACTCCTCCACTCATGTTTATTCATAATCCAGTGATGAGTTGCAGACAAGCTCACAGAGAACTTAAGGCTTTGGCATTTTAGTCAGAAATTATACCCCTCAGTCAAAAAAATTAAAAAGATAAGACTCATTTGCATTTATATTTAAAATAAGCATTCGATATCTTTTTTGAAATTGTTGCACTTATGTGTGGAATTTATTTTAGCAATGAATACTTAGGGAATATATATATACATATATAAACTTATATGTGAAATATATGCATTGGGTGAATTTTAAAACGTACACAAGAGGGCAACATAGCTTTGATTCAAGCTTCTCTAGAAGTTTCTTTTTAAAGAACAATTTATTATACTGTTTCTCTTCATAATTATTAGCAGCATTTACTACAATATTTATGTAACATGATTAACCAATATTATTCATCTAAGTATATTGTACAAATAGGAATATTATAATTAAATGAGGAGACCAAAGTAAATAAACTCTTAATTGCTTTCTCAATAGGAATTTAGATTCCTTTATAGGTTTAGTCTATTTATTTTTTAATTTTAATTAGGACATTATTATTCTATCATAGTATAACACCTACTCTGCATAATTATTTATGTTCCTTTTCAAGGAAAACTGTATCTATCATTTGATGATTTTAGATCTTGTTTTAATCTCCTTTGTATTTTAGCTTATAAATATAAATAAGTCTATATTTATTTATTATGATTTGGTTTTTGGGTCACACCCAGTTGTGCTCTGGACACACTTCTGATTCTGCATTCCCTTGTGTGCAGGGGACCAAACTATGCCATGCCAGGAATAATATTTTGGTTGTCAGCATGCAAGGCAAGCACGTTATCTGTTATATAATCTCCACTTTCATCTAGTTTGAATAGTTAGACAGGGGTCAAAACAGTGGCACACGGGTAGGGCCTTGCACGTGGCTGACCTAGGACTGACTGCTGTTCAATTCCCTGGATCCCCAAGTCAGGGGTGATTTCTGAGCGATTAGCCAGAGGTAAGTCATGAGCATCACTGGGTGTAGCCCAAACACCAAAAAAAAAAAAAAAGAATACTTAGACAGTCAGTGCTCCTCCTTGTCAAAGACCATAAAGCTGAGCTAAAAACACTTAAAAAGTCAATACAGCTGCAAAGGTAGTTAAGGGTTTAAGGCCTTTGCATTTTATGTGACTAACCTTTTTTTAGTCACTGACCCCTGCTAGGAGTGATCCCTGAGCACAGAGAGAAGACTAAAACCTGAGCTCAGCAGCTGTGGTTCAAATCTTTTTCTCATCACATAAACAAAACAAAACAAAAAAGTAAATCAGGCACTGCGACAACCTTATTTACTTGTTTGTTAAATAACTTAAAGACCAGCAAGGGGCAAGAGTGTGAACTGAGCATATGGTTTTCACCTGGAAGCCTAGGAGGTTCAATTTCTAGCACTGCATGGTCCCACAAACAATGCTCAGACTAACCTCCAAATCCCAGAAGTGGGTAACATGCCCTGAACATGAATGAGTGTCACCACAAAACATATCAAGCAAGCAAGACAGCAAACAATGGGATATTCCATAAATAAATTCTGGTAGGAAAAAAAATGCCTTCCCTTTTCCATAGAGTTCATGATCGTGGCAACAAAAATAAATATGCTCTCAGAAAAGGCTAGAAAAAAATTTTTGAAACAAAACTATTTATTAGTAGTCTTTTTCCTTTAAAAAAAACACATTTGCTTTACAGCATTCTGTGATTAGAGCACTTAAACATTGAAACTTCTATGTGATTATACCTTCAGCATGAAATAAAATATTTATGGCAGCAACAAAGAGGCATAAGGGATTGGGTAAGTAGAAGCAGAGCTGTGTAAGAGTAATGTATTCTTCGGAGGATGTGCAAGTGGCCCAATGAGGTATAATCTGCCTTTGTCAAGGAGAAGCTAAATCCATTGTAAAAATACATCTCAATAACTATTCACCTAGGAAATCTTTTCCAATCATCTTTAAAAGGAATCTTTCCTCTTAGAGAAAGTTGTGATTCCTTTATACTCATATTCTTGCATATTCTTGTTTTTATGGATTAAATGATGAGCTCCGTGAGAAAGCTGATTTATGAAATCATCTCCCACAGTGTTCAGGTCAATGCGGAGAAAAGCTGAGGGCCTAAATAAATATGCATAATGCGTAACTTGAAAAATATCTAGAGACAGAACATGAGAGTTAAAAATGCTCCTTTTAAAAAAATAAAATGTAGCATTTCAAATAGTCAAAAACACTAGAAATATCTCAGTGCAAGTTTTTACAGCTAATTAACTTTGTTGCCTGAATATTCCTGCCTCCCATTTCACCTGTTAAATAATGGAACTGATATTGTTCTTTTAACACTTGATATTTAAACGTCTGCCAGGCCCTGAGATGAGGCATTCATATACATTACTTTTTTCCTCTCGGATGACAATGATTCACATTTATTTTAAGAGGCCTAGAATCTCTTGAATCACAGTGTTAAATAATTCACCAGCCGTCACATTGATAATGCCTAGTTGAGGCAATACACATACTGTTTCTCAGAACTGAGAATATAGCTCAAAAAAGGGAAACCCAAGCACCCTTCCAAAAGTGCTGGGAGTTGCCCTCAATTAGGTGCATGTACCATCCATTCATCCCCCTCAAGGTTTCATAGTCTACCTGAAACTCATCTATACGTAAGTCTGAAGTCACGTGACTGAATGTAAAATCAACTTAAAATTATGTAGTCATACAAATAAAAAAGAAAAAAAAAGAATCAGCTCCCTAAAAATAAAAGCTCATTTGTCAGGTTTGTTTGTTTGTTTTGGGGGGTCACACCCGGCAGTGCTCAGGGGTTATTCCTGGCTCTATGCTCAGAAATAGCTCCTGGCAGGCTCGGGGAACCATATAGGGTGCCGATATTCGAACCACTTTCTTTTTGCATGCAAGGCAAACAACCTACCTTCATGCTATCTCTCTGGCCCCTATTTAAAAGTTTTATCTTCAGGGGCCGGTGAGGTGGCACTAGAGGTAAGGTGTCTGCCTTGCAAGCGCTAGCAAGGAAGGACCGTGGTTCTATCCCCCGGCGACCCATATGGTCCCCCAAAGCCAGGGGCAATTTCTGAGCGCTTAGCCAGGAATATCCCCTGAGCATCAAACGGGTGTACCCCAAAAAAACAAAAACAAAGAAAAAGGTTTGTCTTTAAATGCTGGAGAGTCATTGAGATGCTTGCCTTGTATTTGACTGCCCTGAATTTCACCTGCCACACCCTTTATGATTTTCTGAATATTGCTGAGAATGATTCCTGAACACAGAGTCAGGGGTAAGCCCTAAGCACAATCAGGCGTGTCTCACACACACACACACACACACACACACACACAGACACACACACACACAGACACACACACACACACATGCACACTCACGCACACCACTCCCTAACAGCCTTTCATCTCTAAAAACTATAGTTCTATATATGAAATAATTAAATCCTCTAGTCATTGCTTAATTTGAAAATAAATTGCCATGGCATGTTTATTCTCTAGATATAATATTTACGAGCTCTACAGCCTATTCGAGTTAGACATGGGAAAACATTTTTTTCATTTAAACTCTGAAAGGTGTCTAGAACAAGCATTCAGCACCATCTCCTACACTAGACTAGTAACTGCTTCATCTCAAAGATTCTTTTCTGTTACCTTCAAGAAGAGAACAAGAGTATCTCCTTGTGATTCATTTTGCAAAGTGTAAGTCATTGCCCTTCACGAAAGGGGAAAAAGATATATTAAAAATAAAGCCAGGAACACTATTCAAATTCATTGCTTCTTCCAGGTGTGGGTAATTGAGTTGCCTCAAGATCAATATGAAACTGCCTCGGATACAGAAAGTCAATAGCTACTTCCAAAGTCAGGCCTGTCTAGTTTAGGTGTCTGCGAAAGCACAAATCTCCAGCTGCTGCTTCAGAACAAACCCAAATCTGCATAACAAAAGTGAATTTCATAAAAGCAGGAGTGTCATTTGCATCTCACTTTGATAGCAAGCAATGGAAGAAGAACCCGATTGAGCAAGTACCTTTCCTTTGATATTTTTCAGACCCTGAAAATTGTGGGCCATACTGTCATTTTAGATAATTCCACCTAAATCTTGACTTTATAAACAAGATTGTAAGTCTCTCTCCGATTTCAAAATTATTCTGTAGTACTTCCTGAAATGTCTAGATTGCTCTCAATTACAAATAGTACTTCAATAAAATTGTATTTTTAGATAATTAAAATAAAACACTTTGGAGTGATTTGTATGTTAAATATTTTGCAAAATTATGCTTTTTAAGTAAATACTTTTTGATGAGCTTCATTGTGAAAAATCTCATAATATATTAAAGTAGGAAAATTATTCTATGTTTTTGAGAAAATTATTAACTTCTGTCTGATGCTAAAATGGACATAATTCCTGTTTTTTATAAAGAATTAAAATGGAAGGAAGCCCAAGCAGTAGCACAGATTTTAGCGTTTGCCTGGCATGCAGCCAACCTTGGATGAACCCTGGTTTGATCCCAGCATCTCATATGGTCCCTGAACCTTCCAGGAGTGATTTCTAAGCACAGTCAGGAGTAACCTTTTATCACCTCTAGGTGTGGCTCAAAGAGAAAAAATAGTGGAGTGGGCATGGAAGGTAGTCAACTGCCTATCTGCAAAATATAAAAAAATAAATGTTTCTTTTCCAGAAAATTCTGGTTATTTTAGAAATAAAAGACACAACTATGGTCTTCAACAAAGGGATTCTAAGAGTGCCACTATAAGGGAGAGTTGTTGATATTAGTATCTAAAATCCATAGCCCTGATTTCTAACCCAAGTGACTACTCCTGAATAACACTTGCTAATTGTCACTATAATACTGCTTTATCATGTGTGGAGAGCTGTGAACAAAATTCTGTCTCCTATACAGAGCTCTGTGCAATGGTTCACAGAACAATATGATTTTCAAAGAGTCCCTTTGAATTGGATATTTACCAAAGGGCAGAATCTTAAGGCATATATAGATAGAAGTTTCTTTCAATTGTGCACTAACATTTTCTACCGTGCTTCATGACATCAGGCTCCTTATTTTCTCTAATTCTGCTCCTGCATGTATATGATATTGGCAAAATATCACCATGCATTATTAAAAAGAGGTTCCAGAAGTCACAGTTCTTTAACAAACCTTGTTTTTCCATTCTCTTTGATTTTATAGAATGATTAATGGCTGAATTTATACCTCTTCCTGCTCCTCTGAAATCTCCTCAGAATTTCCCAGAGTCTGCACTACTTTGAGAGTTATTGATTACATCTCTGTGCAATAACATCTCTGTGAGCTGATACATATATGAACTGCAGAATAAAAGAGGAAGAAAATTCCTCAATTCAAAAGACAAAAAGTCCATGGGATGCTTTTAGAGACACTACAATTGCCTCTTTTATTTTAGACAGTTAAAGTCAATGAACGTTGAAGATTATAATCTATAGACAAAGGTAACAGGTGAGAAACATTTCAGTTGATATAAGGACTTGAGCAAAAAGACAATAAAAGCAATTGACTATTCATCAATATCTTCTTAAATCACCACAAATACATCCCTCAATTCTCAAAGTTCAGACCATTAATTTCCTATAACATAATTTCTGCATTAGTTACATAAGCCTTTATGATTTTGGGTTTACCAAGCTGGAGTCTATGAAATGTCCAAAAGTTATGTTTAATAAAATCCTTCTTGTCTTACCAGTGTTTGGGAGGAATAACAAGTTATAATGGAATGTAAATCAACTGGGGAAGTCGGCATCATTGTCAATCTTGGCTTTATCCCAAACCAGCTTATAGTATTGGCAATTGAAAAAATGTGTGAGACTTAGTTTCCTCATCTATGAAATTAGAAAACTAACTACCTCAAAGAACTGTTGTGAGGCATGAAAATGATAACACACATTTAATGCTTGACTCGGTACCTGAAAATATAAGTTATGAATAACCATTTGAAAATGAATATGATTACAATATATGTAAAATACACTTTAATGATCTCTGCTACTTTACATGATTCTGTTCTTTGGCAATTAAAGTGAATCTTTGAGTATGTGTGTGAAATTATTATGTTAGAAAGAAATCAAATATTTGTCTCATTTATATATTTGAATGGTTAAAAAGTATCAGGACACTTTTGTTGTTTGTTTGTTTGCTTTTGGGCCACACCCATTTGACACTTAGGGGTAACTCCTGGCTATGCACTCAGAAATTGCTATTGGCTTGCAGGTACCATATAGGAAATAGAATCCAGGTCCATCCTGAGTCAACCCTGTGCTATACACATGCCCTACTGCTGCGCTACTGCTCCACCCCCTCACAATACTTTTCTGATACGCTAACAGGACACTATTTTCTATTCATATTTTTTTGCCTGAAAATAAAGAAATCTACCAATATTTTAAAATATCTCACTGCTTTGCTTTATTAAACTCAAAGAAATCAAATTTTATGTTTTTCACTAGAATAAATGAAATCAAGAATGAATGTTAGTATTGTACTTGTTACTATACACATTTCAACCAGTTTCACTATACCTAAAATTCTGACAGATTTTACTAAACGAAAATTTCTCAATAAAATAATCTGTCTCTTGGAGTGGGAACAATGGCGTAGCATTAGGGCATTTGCTTTGCACGTTGCTGAACCAGGACGGACCGAGGTTTGATCCCCTGTCGTCCCATATCTTCCTCCAAGCGACAAGCTATTTCTGAGTGCATAGCTAGGAGTAACCCCTGAGCATCACCTAGTATTCCCACCCCCCAAAAATATCTATCGAACTTTTCTTGTAACAAAAAAATCTATCGAACTTTTCTTGTAACAAAACACATATATAATAACATTAAATGTTGATGCCTTGGGGTTTAGGAATTATAATTATTTTCTTTGCAAAGGTGTGGCGAGAAATGGTAACAGCAAGGGGCCATGCTATGGCATGATTGGTCAGTGGGTCTGCATAACTAAATGGTAGTTGTGAGTAAGCAGATGCTTTGATTTTATCGTATTGAGGACTACCCGGGCCATCTTTTTTTGTTTGTTTGTTTGTTTTGTTTTGTTTTG